>JZKD02S2393038.1:200638-224451 GCA_000966675.3 Picea glauca
GGGCCAATACATATATGTTTGGGTCATATGTAATATAATGCATCCACGGGTCGGGGCTAAGCCCCGGCCCAACCCCCCTTTCCTTCCAAACATAAATCAACCTTAAATATATGTTTTATGACATGGTAAACAAGGAGAAAATGGTGATACTTTGGTTAGCGGAGAGTTATGAAGTCGTTAGTGTGGGGGGGAGGTCCGGGGGTCGAACCCCGTGGACTCCCAATACAATTTTATATAACCAAATGAACAAAAATGAGGGGGACACGTGGCGCCCATGGATTGGGCCACGTGTCCTCATATTACTTGCCACCAATCAGACACGTGTCACCATCCAATACGCCAACAACCAACCAATAAACAACTGCCACATCATCACCATATGACCTGTACGGTCCTGCCACATCACCGTACTGACTGTACGGACTATACGGACAGGTACAGTTAGCATCCAAAATTTTTGCCTGTTTGGCTTGGTGGACAGATCGCGATATCTTCTCCATACGGACTCCGTTTGAGAAAGTAAATATACCGTCGGAATCAGGAAGACGATATGGAAACAATGGCACTATTTTCGTCGCATTCCGAGCACTTTGAAAATTGAGCAAAATTTGATCCCCTGATCAGTAGCTGAGTGCTACTTGATTGCAGAGACTGTGATAGACGATTCGAGCTATCGATGGAATTGTGGCAACTGTGTGCGACTAGTTGATTGCAAAGTAGTCAGTGGATTGATAAATGAAGAACATCTTAGTTAATACCTCCATAGCTAAGAGGGAGTGTTTATTTTTTGGTAGTTGTGGGAGGTATTAACCTAACCTTTGTACTTAGATAAAAATATTTTGTAAGTAAGAAAACCATTAATAGATGTGTGGAAACTCTAGAAGAGAAGTCTACCCAAGGAGAATAATAATAAAGAAATAAGAAACCCAGAAAAAGAAGTCGACCTTGCCATAAAAAGTTAAAGTAAATTATATTTTCTAGAAAAGACAGGTCGAACCTATGGGAAAAGTTCACTGGAAAATTAAGTATAAATAAGGTGATGCCTTAGATCATTTATACACTCACTCACTTAGCTAGAGTGCAAGTCTAAGGAGGAACTGCAGTGGCAGCTAGGGCACATGTTTGGAGAGCTGCAGTTGGAGAAGGTGCAATTCTGGAGGAAAAATGTAGCAGTATTTTTGGTATTTCTCTTGTGCTTCTCTTGGTGTAAGGTACACTATATTTGTATGATTATTGTGTTGTTGTTGCAGTAGTTTTGTGGCTAGGGTTTATCTGTTGGTTCTAGTGTAGATTTGCTGAAATTATTCTAAGTAAAGGTTAGTGTACTCGAGGGTGGCATATGTGAATGCCTATGGTTGGGTGACAATGATGTGACATTGTCTATGGTTAAACGAACATACCAAAATTTCAACACCGCATGAGATGGAATGCCTTTCCACAATCCTTTACCTTTATAAAATAATTCTCTCTTGATTTCTAGAGAGAGGTGGATGAGGGGATTCCAATTTTCCTTAAAGGCATGCAAGATGACACCTGTGATTGTGAGACATGCCATCCTAATTATGGATTAGCTACATTCCAGTGTAGTTTTCCTTGAGTACCACATATGCTTCTCAAATGCTGGCACTAGCTTATTAATTTCACATGAAGTATACAACTCGCTCTTGAGTGTGACTAGTTTCTCATTCTTGCCAAGACCAAGACTAGAAACGAAAATGCTCATTTGTGACTTAAATCGTGTTCCTTTGCAAATTTTGACCTTGAGCTATGCACAAATATAATCTTTGAGACTACATTAAAGTCACGTCTAGAAGTGAAATGCAAATTTTTAGGCTTCAAGGTTCTAGTGTGCCACACTTATGGTCAAGATTAAGATTTGTGACACCAAATGTTCCTAAGAAATCTAAGTAAAAAAAGTCCTTGAGAGAGGGTAGTCTACCAAAAATAAAAAGCATGAGAGTGGAAAATCCATAAGGGAAAAGACAAACACACAAAATAACAAAGAAAACTAAAAGGTTAGAAAATTGGGGGAGGATTGACTCCTTTTATTTATATACATGGGAGATACATGGGAAGGCTAGTTGAAGTAGTGTTTTAGAACTTGGCCATTGATGGGGAGGAGATCCACATATCCTTCAAGGTTCTATAATTTGTATGTGCCTAGGCCAATTTTTTTCTTAATCATGAAAGAGCCCAACCACAATTGTTGAAATTTGGAGTGTTTCCCTTTATCTTCATGTGGCTTATCCCATTTCAGAACTAGATTTCCAATCTGAAAATATTTTTCTCCAGCATATTTCTTATCAAACCATTGTTTTATGGTTTGTTGGTGAGCATCAAACTTTGTCTAGTCTTTGGCTCAATCTTCTTCCAATTTAACCAAGGTGTATATTATTTTCTGGATGACGGGGTAACCTATCCAACGTGACTTTTGAGTGAGTTACAGAGAAAGCAGGAAGATGTTCGGAGGCAGGATAACTTATTTCTCGTAAAAAATAAAGTATGGGGAGGTTCCTGTGGATGCTTTTGGAGTGACCCAGTCTACCCAAAGGGTGTTATGTAAAGTGTTATGCTAGTTTCTCTACTGATATACTATGGTTCAATTTAGGATACATATTAATTTTTTATTGGTGGATTCAACTAAACCATTTCCTTGGGGGTAATAGTTAGTTGCATACCTTAGAATGGTTCCTTTCTCTAAAGAGAAATCAATCAATTTCAAAGACCAGAAACAAGTAGCATTGTAAAAAACAAGGGTAGTGGGTAATCCAAACTTGGTAATGATGTGATCCAAAAAATTAAGCACCACTTCTTTGTTTACCTTTGTTAGTGGTATGGATTCTATCAATCATGCGAAATAATCATTGGTTGTGAGGATGTACCTGTGTTGTTTGGACCAATGAGGGTTGATCTCACCAATGATTTATAAGCCCCATGGTTCAAATGGTTCTTCGACAACTACAGGTTGGAGAGGAACAACAAACCTACTCTCTCTTCCAATATTTTTTTTGGAAAATATCACAACTCTAGGAGTAAGTGTGTGCATGTTTAAATATCGTAGGCCAATAGTATTCTACTCTCAAGATTTTGTTAGTTGTAGTTTCTCCTACAAAATGTCCTCCAACTAGTCCATCATGAATTTCTTTGAGGACATTGTTAGCATCTTGTTTCTCTAGGCATCTAAGGAGAACTCTATCATAGCTATAAAAATAATGCCATTGACTAATTGATATTGTGCAGATTTTAACCTTAGGGATTTTTTCTATTTAGCGTTAAGGTGTTATGGAGAGGCGACGTGCTAGAAATACTACTTGAGATCATTGTACCATGAATTATCTAGTGTTGATATATAGGGAGGTTGTTGTGCATACAGTGTTGGTTCTGCTTGCCAACCCTTGTTCGGTTTTTTTTTTGAGTCCATGGCTCCAATCACCAATTTGCAGAGGCCTTGACCTTTGGCGATATTTGTGATCTTGGATTTAAGGTCATATTCTTGTAAGGATGTCATTCAATTTCCTCATCATTCTCCTAGCTCCGTTTGTACAAATAGACACCTTACAGCTAGGTGAGGAACAATTACCTTGGCATGGTTCTTTAATATGTACAATCTGAATTGTTTGATGGCCTTGTGAACAATAAATGCTTGCTTGGACACTACTAGATAGTTCATTTTATCACATGGGAGACTTGTGCTCATGAATGCTATGGGGCATTCATACACTTGTGAATCTTTCTGGGTGAGCACTGTCACAAGAGAGTGATCAGAGGAAAATGCATATAGAAAGAAATATTTGGAGAAGTTTGGACTTTGTTGTGCAAGGGCTGCTGCTATGGAGTATTTTTCAAAATATTCCTTCTCAATAGATGTCCAAATGAACTATGCATCTTTCTTGATCATTTGTTGGAGAGGTTTTACTATTTCAACAAAGTCAAACATGAATCTCTGCATGAAATTGATCTTTCAAAAGATGACTACATTGATTCAGAGAGATACCATAATTCTTGCATCATTCGAAAATATGTTTCAGATGGTGTGGATGATCAGTTCTTTTCTTGGAATACACCGCGACATTGTCAATATAGATCACCAAACTTTGATCGATTAGACCTTTGAATGCTATGTCCATTTCCCTTTGGAAATTTGTGTCTGCATTGATCAAGCCAAAGGGAATCCTTAGATATGTGAATGTTCCCCACTTAGTTTTGAAAGTGGTCTTTATTTGGTTGGATTCTGCTACGAGAACCTGACTATATCCAGAGAACACGTCCAATAGGGAAAACATCTACGAACTTGAGATGATTTGGAGTATCTATTCCATAGGGGGAACATGGTAGTTATCTTTGTCAGAGGCTCGATTCAAATTTCTGAAGTCTACACACAACCAGATTTCCCCATATTTCTCCCTTACTGGTACTAGATTAGAAACCCAGGTCGAGTGTTGAACTTTAAAGATAATCCAATCATTTAGCAGTTTTTTCAACTCCTTTTGGATCAACAATTCAAAAGTAGGATGTATTTTCCTGAGTTTTTGCTAAAAAGGTTTGACATCATCCTTTATAGGAATAACATGTTGAATGATACGAGTGTCGTATGTTTTTAAGTCCTCATAAGTGCATGCAAACACATCCCAATATTTCCTGAATAAATGTTTAAAAGTGTGCTTCTCTGCCTCCAAACAACAAGTGCCTAAGTTGATGAAATGTGGCTATTCTGAATTTGGATTGCAAGTTGAAAAGTTTCTCAAGCAACAATATATTTCTTAGGAGACAATTACTCTTGATCGTTTTTGCCTCATATCAGTATTCCTGTAGATTATGCTAGTGTACTCCATCATCTATCATATAATATTGGAAGATGTTTACATTAGTGAGAAAGTCTATTAATTGAGATTCATCATTGAACATCCTCCAGTTGGTGACATTATCGGGTACAAAGGGCTTGAAAAAGTAGTTTGACAGTAAAACTGTTATTCAAAGGAGTGAAACTACATACTACATTAGTTAAAGTATCAAAAAAAAGATTTTGAGAATGAGGTATAACAATAATGTTAAAATCATCAAAACAACTTATCATATTCCATACCTCTTGCTAGTAGCTTTTAAGGCTAGGGGACAAACAATGTATAGAATTATTTACCTATCTAACAATTATTTCTGAATCACCAAAAACCCTTAGACATTTTACCTTGAGACCAATAGCCTTTTTCAAACCTTAAACCGAGGCCTCGTATTTAGTCACGTTGTTGGTGCATTCAAATTCTAAGTGGTAGTATATCAAAGTTTTGTGATTTTCGGGATCAATCATATGCAACTTGCCCTGACTCCTTCTTGTGATATCGAGCCATAAGAAAACAATGTCCAAATGTTAGTTCCTACAATTGAGTTAGTAAAACAAAAATGATCTATTACTACTATTTTACAGTCTTTTGCACTAGTCCTAGTGCAATGAATTATTTTAGACTATTCGTCTGCTTGGGATGAAGATGGATGCATTGTATAACAAACATGGTCAACTTCTAAAAAATAATTCCCCAAAGTTGTGTGAGAAAAATTGATATGATCCAGATTCTATGAGCATAACAAAATGAACACAGATTATTATTATTATTAACACATAGACACAAGGAACAATAACGGAGATACAATAAAACTGGCTTCTATTCAATAAGGAAATGTGCTGAAACTGTAAATTGCAGACTGAAAACAAGCTTGCTAGAATGGTGGTGGATTATCTTTGAGAAGAGATGTGACGATTGCGATCATTCACAAGAATATGATTACAATGAGGCTCTCAAATCCTTTTTAAAATAAACATGAATGCTAAAACCCTAGACATCCAAAAACCTAACTCTAGGAGATGAAGTGCCAAAAGTCCTGTGGGCCTCGTTGGGGTAAGTTTAGTACATCATCTTCCCAACATCGTAACTTTTGCATATGATCTCCATTCTAGGCGCACGATATCCCATTGGAAAGGTCTATATGGGGACTACACATTATGCCGTCAAACTCTAAATCAATATTTAGTTTGAATGTGGTGATCCCTAAAAACTTTGTTTAGGGCCTCAAAACGACCCCGAAAGTTCAGGACCCAAAAACTAGGAAAAACTGCCAAACTGAAAAACTACCAGGATGAGCCAATTGGAATAGGTGGGTGGCCACCGATATCCATATGGATCATGAAAATTTTGTTCATACCTTTGAGCTCAGTTACCGTGTGCTTCATATGAGCTTCACCATCAACTCTAATTGGTTCGTCCTTCCCTTGTATGGTAGCCATAAATGAGTCCAATTTGTGGAGAAGTATCCTTGTAGTTTCGTAGACCAGTCCCTACTCAACAATAAACCATTAGATTCTAGAATATATACTACAATGATATAAATAACTTGATGAACTATGGGATAAGAATCTAATCCAATCAATACATCTTTAATTTTTCCCATTACTTTCACATTAGATCTCTCTAATTGGATTATTCTGGTCATGCTTTTCTCACGAACAACATTTATCTTTTGGAAAAATGAGTATGAAATCAAATTGGAAGAAGTGCTAGAGTCTGCCAAGCAATTGTGCACATTGAAATTGAATATTTCAAATGTGAAGAGGAAAGGCGGGACCTAGGATCTAGAATGTGATCCTATACTAGTTGTGATCATTGTGGACTTTGTTTCGGTTTTCTCTTCTGTCCTAGTTTCAGTAGTTTTCAAAGTGCTATCCTCTACAATAGCTGTGTTCTGCTGAGAGGGTGTGGGTTTGAATGTATCAAGAATGAGGTCCCTCTGTTGAGGAAGGGCACAAATGTCGAACAATGATATGTTTGATTTTATTTTCTTTAGATATTTAATGACATTATAGTCTAAAGAGTGATTTACATATATGTTTGGAGTTTTGTTAGATTGTGAAGTGCTGGGGGTATTACTGGCCTATGGGATTATTTACCTTCTATGCAACTGTGGGAGGATTTATATTTCTAGTAGCAAGGGTAGTTTTAGAAGGTAGAGGAGTGTTTTCCATTGCCCTTTTACTGTCTAAGTTGTAATATTTTGGAGTAGATTTCATTGTTTGAGTGTCCCCTACATAAATTTCTTCCACCTTTTCATTGTTAGAGTATAAACACCAATCCCACAAAAACATGGAAGATTCTTCGATAGTGTCCTTTTCCTCATTGAATTCCTCATTTTCTGTTTCTTGGGTTTGATTGTCAGTAGCGGCCTATTGGTCCAATAACTGGTTGATGACCAGGGTCAAGTAATTAATCCATTGAGGGTAGATATTCTTAGAATGGTTCATCTAGTGATAGAAAAATAAATTTTCCATACCGAAATTATCGAGATTCAATGTGAGCCTAGGGGTATTTGGTGGCTTAGTGAAGGATCAGATCTTGTCACTGAGAGGGGGGGGGGGGGAATTAGTGACACAATAATTTTATCAATTTTTGTTAATGCAAACAAAATTTTAACACAAAATTTTATCATGGAACCCAATTGGGAAAACCACAAACACTTCTCTATTAACTGCAAAAATTTGTTTTACAAGAAGGAAGATGTTCTTCCTTTTAGATCAACACCAATTGATCAGGATGCACCCACACCCTTGCTCACCAACACCAACTGGTAGGAGGCTTCGACCCCCTGTTTAGAAAGTTATTAATGACAAGTAAGCACCTACTCCCATGTAGGCTCCAACCCGCCCTTGCACCACCCAACCACCCTTAATTTCCAAATCAAGAAAACTTTTGTATCATGTCTTCACTGCTTCTCTCTCTGCTTCTATGATTTAATATATCTTATGATTTAGACAGTAAAGACACTTCCTTCTCACCACTCTGTATCGTTTATATAATCTTCAAACTGGTGTGAGTTATAACACATTGTGTCCTTTCGTTTGGACCATCGCACCTCTTCATTTAGCTTAACCATAATCTCTGCAAATACTGCAGAAATCAAGTTCTGTTGAGGCACTTCCTTCAAACCATTTACATATGTCCGATAACACAAAACCACATGATTATCAAATTAAGCGATGTATTATCTTTTACCTTTATTTATCTTATTCCATATGACCACAGGTGGTGACCAGGCACTAGGCCAAGCGAGTGCTTGATCACTTATCAAAATCAATGGTCACGTTTTAATCTCCTAATGAGTGAACGGTTCATGTCTATTTCGGTAGTTCGGGACTTTGGGGGTTCAAATAATCGCTGCTCCATTTTCCTCTAGAGTGATCACCTACCAAATAAGTCATAAAACAGTGGTGACCGCTTGCTATCGGTTAACACTTCCACTTAAACTATCCTTCCACTGTACTTGATCAACGATCGAGAACAATCTCGAAGTGTTCTTCAGATTGGACGACTCATGTCCATTTCAGGACTTCGAGACTTAGGGCATTTTCTGGTGGTGAAAATCCCGAAGTAAAAACACCCAAAGTGAAGTAACTTGCTGATGTCACTTGTTGACGTGGCATGGGACGAGTGGCTGCCACGTGTCACTCAGATTCATGATTTACACGTACCTGAAATGCCGATTTCATCTTCACACTTGTCATTATCTGACTATGCCACGTGTCCTTGTTGACGTGGTCTGCTGATGTAGATCTCCTGATGTGGCACATATTCTTCTCTTAGATCTAATGGTTGTCCTAACTCCCGAAATGTATCTCAGATCAATGATTGAGAGTGAATTAGGAACTTCGGCCTTCGCGTGAACTCATATGTTCTGAATCCTTTTTTCTCCGAAGTGGTCAATATCAAAGTTGACCACTATTCTGATCCAACGGACATAATTTTATTGTCTAGATCCGATGGTCCTCATTTACTTTGGGACTTCTAGTTTTGGCCTTCATCATTTCTTATCTTGTCCTTCCACTTTATAGATCAGACGGTCAATATCACTCCTGAAGTGTTCTTCATATCAGATAGTTCAAATTTTCTTCGGGACTTCGACCTTCAGGTTATCTTACTTGTTCTCAACCCTTTTCTCCTGAAGTGGTCATCGTCAAAGTTGACCACTGCTACCTTGGTGCACTCTGAGTAGATCAGATGGTCCTCATTTACTTTAGGACTTCATATCAAACAGTCTTTGTATTTTCTTATCCTATCCTTCCACTTAAAGTGATCCAACGACTATCGAGAATTCAGGCATTTGTGATCTGAGCCCTTTTTCCTTGCTTATCCTATCCTTCCACTCAACTTGATCCATCGATCGAGAATGGTCTTGGAGTAGATCAATGATCAGGGATGATTGTAGGGTCCCAACTAGCATGACGTTTAAAACTATCGTCGATCTCCGTAATGGAAAAACTGCTCGTTGGTAGTGTAACTGGTGCCAACCGTATATCTATTTGGTGGGTGACGGTCGATGGTCTAGAATAATTGTGGGATTGTAATGAATGTGTTATTTAATTCTCCCTTCCCACTCCACAATCAATCCCTTCCCTTGATTTGTTCTTGCATATCCTATGGTCACAACTTGATTTGATCGTTGACCAATCCTCCAACGGTCCTTAAGCCCACAATCACTCATATGACCGATGTGCAATGTATATATATAAAAAATATATTTCCAATGAACGACCGAGATCCTTCGTCATCAGATCTACAGTTATTGTCACTTTGACCAAAAGGTAGGGGGCCTGACAGGTCATCCCGGGATCTAGGATTGTGAGCTTCTCGAGGAGTTTGTTGAGCACTCAACACACCCTAAAATTCTATGGTTATTTTTTACTTTTGGGTACCACTTGGTCCTTTACACTGTCTGTTATGCCTTCAGTATGAAACTGATACTTGCGCTTATTTTTATGTTCATTCTAAAGCCTGACTAAACATACAACAAAGAATCATCTTGATCATTAAAGGTTCCTTAGTAAACCACTTATGGAACTGGCACACTTAAATCTCTTCACGACGCGCTTAGAAGTTCGGCGTCGGTAAACGTTAAAGGTGTTGAAAATTGTTTGAGAAAGTTTAAAATAGCTGAACGTTGATCGCCATCGGCGTCAGCAGTTGAAATTCTTCCCTTTTCACGTCTGAACTTTGGCAGAGGTATCGCCGAAGACCGACTCGTTCGACTTCAGCAGGAAAATAAAAGGTAAGTTTCACGCAAAGGAAGAGCGGTATCGCTAATTGCCGACACCCGACATGATTTCGGTGTCGGAGAATTACAAAATAAAATAAATATTGATTTTGCATTTTTAAAAAAGTGTCGATCCCCTACCTTCACACCAGAGAGATTCAACTTGATGCGACGTTTTACCCACGGATCCGTTAGGTACGACGCATTTAAAGTATGAATGAGATTGCAAATCATGCATTGGTTTCTAATCCGTGCGTGAATCAAAGGGACCCGGTGTAACTTGTCGATACAGTGAATCTGCCTAAGCGCCCCTGCCGTCAACCAGTTAGGATTTAATTGCGGAGAACTGACGGTAGTGTCATTTTGAATTGCATTTATTAATCATATTAATTGCTTGATACGACGGGTAGAGTCTCTCCAGTTATATGATGTCAAAGTCGTTGTGCATGATCTTATTCTGCGTGGCAAAGATTTCAGAACAAACAGAGGAGAAGGGCCGATAACCTGGATAAGCCATCCAAATTTCAGTAAGCATTTAGCAACCTTCTTAGCAAACATTACAGGTATGTACCCACTTGTGGCATTTTGTGTTTCAATTTATGAGTTCACAACCTGACACTACTCTGTACACATGTCTAAAGGATGTTTTTAATTGCAGGAACAATGCCTCCAAAGAAACCCTCTACCAGGAAATCCCCAAGAGCACCAAAGCCGCAAGAACTAGAAGCAGGAGAGGGATCGTCCCCAACAGTTGGAAGAGAATTAGAATTCACCTCGAGACTGGTTCATGTCATCAAGACAACTTCTAAGGAGGCCTTCATCCAACCTCTAGCCTTCGGGGACATAGAGGCAAACATTGGAGCCAAAACAACATTTCCTAGTTGGGAAGAAGTGTTCAAGAAAATCAAGAAGGAAGAACCCCTCAAATATACCCCACATAATGATCCTGACACAAGGAGGCTTGATGACGAGGTCCTCCCAGATATTCACAAGGCTTATCTGCACATGGTGGCCAACCGGTCTCCGGTGTTTCCTTGCATCAAGCTCCTAAAGTGGCTTATTGACCACGCCGATGCACAATTTTTTTTTATTAACGATGATAACGGTGAATGCATCGGGGTCTTCCTACCATAATAGGTTCAAAGTTACTACAAGATCAGGGATTCTGAGGTAAAATTGAGCATTGATTTCGTTCTGAGCTTCTATGCATCATAGGATACCAGAAAAATCATGGCCTCTTGGTGGAGGGAAGACAAAAAATTCATGAACCGGACTGCTGGCTAGTACCCAACAACCAATCTCAGGGAACCATACATATATCTCATGGATCTGCTCTACAGGTTGCATGTGGAGAAAGACTGCTCTCGTTTTTCAGAGGCTTGGATGCCTCTATCTTATATAGTCGCCATTTCAGGAATGAGCTTCAATTGGGGTGACATCATCTCCAAACAGCTGAGCACCTACATGATGCAAGATCAGGTGCCGAAGGAGGGAGATACCCCTGCCTTCTACATGTCCTCGTATCTGCTAGACATCATCTACACCAGGAACGCTTTCTCTGGGATGAACCTGAATTGGCACTCTTCGGAGCTCGCGGTCCATGTATACTTCAACATCTTATGGGAAAACAGGTACAAAAAGTCCTATGTTGTTATCTGTGATCAGTTTATTGCATACATTTACTTCTTGCTCTTCAGGAAAGAGTGCCCTAGGCTATCAGACGAAGCAAAAAAGGTTATATCAAAAGTTGATCACTAGTATTTAGATGAGCATGAAACCTACATTAGGGTTTTTAGCACCACATGGGCTCCCCATTTGTTACCTTTGTATGCTCCCGATTGACTAGCATTGAGGGAAATTTGCTATCAAACCATTTTGCAGGGGTATAATGCCACTTTAGTAAAAGATAAGAAGTGAGCTTTCATACCATATGGATTTCACATTGGCTTCTACATGGTCAAAGACACGACGCATGCTAAATAAGAAGGGCTTAGTCAATTAGAATACTGGTTCCAAACCGACCGATTTCACAAACACGATCCCGAGGGCTTGGTCCTACAACATGTGTCGCAGGTATCTTCATGTTGGCCTTATTCCCATGACCGGTTCAAGGACAAAATTTTCACTGAAAACGCTCAAGATTGGAATGAGGTAGTGGCAAGGAGAGATGACCCTCGAACGACCAGGTTCAAAGTCATGAGTTGGGAAGAGAAAACGACGTCTTTGGAGTAGACAACTCAAGAAATTATTAGGACCCGGTAAGGAATGATAGTACATGAATTGGGTGAGGAAATAGGTGATCCCCAAGAAGACATTGAAGATGTGGGAGTTCATCAGGAATCCCCGATACAACTCAGGGATTCCCCTGAAGTTCAAGTTACTCCAGGGATGGCAAAACTCTTGTACCAGCCAAGCCAACTGCTAATGAAACAGATGCAGGATGATCCGTACCTTGTTATAACACCTGCACTTTCAACTAGTATCCAAAGTGTCCCGACGGAGTGAAGTGGCCCCGGTTCCTTAAATCCCGATAACAACAACAAATCAAGTAACCCTAGATCCACAATATTGTTGGTCAACTCCCTGGGAGGTGGAACAATTCCACTAGAGATGGGCCGGGTGTTGATAGAAACACAAGCGCCTAATCCCTTGAGAAAACTTATATAGGTATATAGTGATGATGAGATTTTGGAACCATCTCACGACACCCTGGTGCGTGTCCAAGAGGAAGAAGGCCTTGAGAGAACTCCTTCCCCTAAGACTGAAGTTCAAGACAAGGAGGTCTCTCAAAAGGAAGTAGAAGACAAAAGTAGCCTCGACATGAAAGACTTCGATAAATCAGGAATTGAAGCAGATCTGAACGACGAGCCCGAACCCGGGAAGAAAAACAAAGGATCTCCGCAAAAGGAAATCGACAGTTCTGTGGCAGACGAGCAATTAATTAACGAGCCTATAACTGACACTTCCATTCTTCCCAATATAGAAATCCCCGATGAGCAACAGGTAGTGGTCAGACCCGCAAGGAAAAGCAAGGAAGTTCAAGAGCCCACTCTCGAACAAATATACACCACTGGTAGCCTGGAAAACAACCTCACATGGGGCGATCAATAGATACCGGAGCCAGTAGACGAGGTAGCAGACATCTATGCAATCTTCTACGATCAGAAGAGAAAGGTCATCGTTCAAAGGACTACAAAGAAGAGAATAATCACTTTGGATCACTCCATGTTGGTCACTACAGAAGAGAATTTAATCAACACAACATACGCTCTTATGTCTGAACTGATCGATGTGGGAAAATCCCTCTCTGATGCTGCCTAGGATAGAGCTAGGAGGGATGAAAAGGAACTAGTTGCTGCCCTGAAGGAGCTCAAACACTTGCACCATATTTCCGAATATTATAAAGGCGCCACATAGACCGTGGTATATTTAAAATGTGAGTTCTCAGGAGTTTACAATGAGTTCAAGAAGGAAAGACACATGTTAATCGAAAACATAGTTGAATTCCAAGAGGACACTCTCATGGCACTCGCGACAAGCAAGGAGATGGAGTGATGGCATGAAAGGGCGCAACAATCGGTAGAGAGAATCAAATATATTGAGGTAGTCCAACAGGGTCGAGAGAAGGAAGAACATGACATTCAACTGGTAGGCAAAAGTAGTCAAGACTGCATGAAGAGATCCATCGAGTACTGGGCTAAGATGTCCTAGGACCCACACCGAGAAATCCAAGAGCAATGGGCCAAGTGCCAGAAGCACTGGGATAAAATTAATAAAGTGATGAGAGATGTTGGGCTCCCCGAGTTTGGCTCCCCCGATGAATTTATCAACCTAAGCGATGTGTTCAAGATAAATGCCGAGAAAGACTCGCTATTGATCGAGGAGTGTGTAAAGATAACCGATGCAAGGCTAGGGAAAGTGAAACAATTCACAGAACACCCAATCAGAGCTTGAACCATGCTACAATAGCTAAACTCAAGTTTGGTAAAGTACCGAGCATATGCAGTGGATATCAGAGGAATATATGTGACCCCAATGGAACAACATAGATTCCCATGGGCCCAAACTTGTGAAGAATTGTTCATCAATTGGTTTGAATATGAAAGAAGCCACCCTTTTCAAGAAATACCTCGGGTGGACTGTTAAATAAACTATTAGATGATGACGCCACATGGCATTTTTTTTTGTTTGGTTCAAACTGTATTTAGCCGTTAATTTCGGTTGAACTTTAGATTATAAATAAGGACATCGACCAATTAGTCAGGGGTCGATGGTTGTTGTAAGAACTCTTTCTTTTTGGTTGTTAAGAATTATTTTGAGACTATTATGAATCGAGAAGTCCTTCTGGACCAAAGACAAACTATTTTCATCAGATGCATGTGATTGGACTTGGAGAAGAACTACTTCATATCCGATGTTTCATGAATGATGTATTAATGAGTAAGAGCAATTAATTCTGTTGTCGAGTTATTTGGTGCAATGTTTTGATGTTCTTTTCTTTGATGATGAAGATAAATCGTTGTGTTTTGATGTAATGCATGGTTATGGTAGATTAATTATTTTGCTTGCCATTACCTTATTACATATGTTATTTCTTTCTGATAGTTAGTTTCTCAGACAGTAATTAGATTCTCACATGGTTAATGTATTAGTACTAGGCCTGTGGTATAGAGTAACTGTCTGCATGTTGAGCAACGGGTTATCCCAAGCTTAACCTCTTCCTGGTAGTTAAAACTTAATCATTTTGATTGTCAAGTTGGTTTATGCTGGCTTACATATCTCATATCATCCCCACCCAAGAGAAAAATACAAAAGAAAATATTCCTAACTGAAGGAAGAGCCTTCGCAAAGAAACACAAAGCCCATCGATAAATCGGCCGGATCGCAAAATCTGGAGAACCTTTCCATTTTAAACGTTGTAGAGTCTAATTGGACCTCGATGGCAGGTTTGGTTCCTACTGTTGAGTCAAGGAATTTAGGTCACATCAATAGAGTCCAAGAACCTAGATCCCCCACCATACTCTTGCACTATGCATCGATAAACTATGGAGAGTGTTATGTATATAAACCTACATAATATTTTTCACACTTCCAATGTGAGATAAATCCTATTACATGAGACAACCATCACTGTCAATTTCTTGATCGGACGGATGTTGAGGCTTCTCACCTTTTCCTATGCATTGATCAACTTCTGAATCTTTCCATCGATCTCGAAGACATTTCTACAATGCGCTCTTCCTTCTAAGCTTTGATTAATGTCCTTGCTTATGAGTTTGAATCTTTGCATACTGTTTGATATTTTCATTCTTTGCATACTTTCAATGCACTTTTCCTTCTGAGCTTTGATCTCTGCATATTGTCTAACATTTTATGCTAACTGTTATATTGTTTGACATCAATCACAACACATTAATGACACTCTGTCCAACACTTAGGTGGATTATCAGTCCTTTTAAATAAAGGGAAGAAAGGTTTCTGCTTAGAGGATCCTTCACCAACTCTCTTATTGAGATCTACCATTTCATTAGATAACTTCCTGACTAGTTTGACTATGCTATCTAAGTCCTTGGGTTCCTTTCCATGAGTCTTAGTCAGGATTAATTTTTTTTTTTCTAGTTGATTTGGTTTCCTCAGTTGTGGGGTGGATGCCTAGAGAGAGCATTTCTTTCTCAACTTCCTTGGCTTCTTCAAAATTATGAGCTAAAGTAGGTCTGAGGTATCTCTTGACAAATGTGGTTATAGAAGGTTGTAAGGGTGAAATATAATATCCTACCATTAAGGCTTCAACAAGGGAAACATCAACATGGAACTTTTTCAGGATAGTAGTGAACCATTGATCAAAATATTTCATCTTTTCTTTCTTTTCCTTTTTAAGAGCTACTAGTTCTTTGAATAGTGTTGCAGGAGTTTTCTCATCTCTGAACTTACCAAGGAAGGATTTCTCGAAATTAGCATAGATTTTTATAGATATGAATAAGAGATTATAATACCAAGTGGATACCTTGTTCTCAAAGGTATAGGGGAATATCATACAAACTATGTCTTCCTGTCATACATCAAGGAGCCATATTTCCAAATAGAATTTTTTGATGTGGTCTTCCAGGGAAGATGCCTTGTCCAGGTCAAATTTATTTAGAAGTCTTTCTGGACATTTGGGCAGGTCATGCATTTTTCAGGGAAGATTTAAGACTACCGAGACATCCATGTTGGGATGATGTTCCAATTTCTAACCATGTTGTCTTCTTCAGATTCAGAATGATGTTCAAATTTAGAATGATGTTCAGAACTAGGAGGAGTAAGAGGATTTTTTTCCAAAGGATGAAGTATTTCTTGTAAAGCAACCTCAACTAAGTCCTCAATGGAGTCAACAAGAATTTTAGACTATTAATGGGTCTTTAGGTAGCTCTCCTCCCTAGTAATGATGAATCTATAGGTAAGTGGCCAATTAATTTGGCCAAGGAATGAGTGATTCACCAAGTTTCAACAAATTTTGCATTAGGGACAATGTACCAAGTTTCAAGATTTGTTCAGGACTTCCAGCAACAAGAATTTCAAATGTAGGGTTAGTATCTTCAAAAGGAATTTCCTGCTAAGGAAAAAGATGCGGTGGTTGTTTTTCGATGGGGATTCTATCAAAGGTCTGACCACACGAGTGTTGAGTGTTACTACTAGCCATACAATTCAATCCCTCCTTCTTGCACCAATTCTGTTGAGGCGTGAAAAATTCCCTTCAATAGACAGGGGTACTCCCTGGTATGAGGTCCCAATTAGAGTACACATTGTTTGGATAAGGAGACCCATTCAGATTATGGCTCGAATTCCATTACTAGGTTGGGGGTTGAATGAATGGTTTTAATGCAAGGGGGTATGAAAATTAAAACTAATCTACTTTCAAAAATGAAATCTATTCTATCCTATCCTATCCAGGAGAAACTAAGAATAATTAACAAACAACTTTAAATGCTAACAATATCTTCTATAACTCTCATCTAGGTAGTGATTATAGATAAATAAGGGTTAGTAACATAAGTGTATGAAAGCACAACCATATTAGTCTAAGATACAGACTCATATACACAAAACCTACTCATCATCTCATAACAATTAATAAGAGAGAAAATGGCAACTGCAGAAAATTTATGTTCCCAGAAGAGAAGTCTATAAGTGCAATAGAATTCTTATAGTGTTTCGAGACAACCTAACATTTAATTGAAATAGTTCAAATCAAGCCACCATAAACAAAACAATATTTCTCTTTATAAAATAGGCCCTGAGGGATTCTCAATATTATCTTAGAAAATTAATTCCCCAAAAAACAAAGTTGAAGAGCCTCTTCAAAGTGGGTCTCTTCCTTTATTTAGATTTTCCTAAGTAACTGCTTATTGGGTTTCTTGAGTTTTGCAAGAAGCAGTTACATGTCCTTTCATCTTCCCCTTCAAATTTATTTTACATATGTTACAATAGGTACAAAATTGTGTAGTGATGATAAAAAGACAAATGAAAGGGTGGCTGAGAATAATTTTGAATTTGATGTTGTGCCCCCTTTCATTTATCATTGTCCTTCAAGTAGGATGCCCAAACCTCATGTTGTCTCGAAATGGAAACAATTATGCGGTAAAGTAGTGAATCTAGGGTGGCCTTGTGAGAAATTGCATTCTATGAGAGAGTATTCATATCCCTAGTTAAATTAACCATGAAGGTTTGGATCATATTCTATTTCCTTGCTGGATTTACGAGGTGGTCTTCCATCAAGTCCACTGTCACTCTGGTCGCAGTCTTGGAATCTGTTTGTCTCTCCTTCATGTTTTTCTCAACCTCTGAAAATATATGTTCATTGGTCTTCATATTTATTATATCTTTTATATGGGGAATATGGCCTTTGTGAGCTAAGATATATGCTACCTTATGAAGTTGTGCACAGATCAAAAGTGGATTCTTCAATTTCTTTTCAAACTTTTCACCGGCCTATTGGCAGTTGTCAAGTGCAATGTGATTGATCTTTCTTTCCCACTCTGATATGTGCAGTAATTCTGTTAGGTCATATGGATTTTTAGTAATCCAACACTTCATCTCATTCAAACCTTCTCCGATGGCGACATATTTTGTATTCTTGGCCTGGGCTTTGCTATGTTGTGTCATGATCTGTGTGGATGATTTTTGGAAGAATCACAGATTCACGTACATATTTGTCACCAACTTGTGGAGTTTTATCCAAAATCCCTCGATGCACAACATGAATTATTTGATGCTCTTTTTGTCGCTTTTACTACATCAAACCTCTTCTTCTGGCTGTTTGATCCTTCCATCTTTCTCCTAATTCTCGCACACCAAATTTTTGATATTTTGTTCCAAATCTAATGTGAATATGACACCAATTGAAGCGATTGAAAGAGGATCATCTCTGCCATTTTTTGTCACATCGGTTTTGGTCTATCATATGAGTTGGCACAATGTAGCTAGGAAGTTATCACATATATTCTGATACTCAACTCGATATTTATGCTCCCATAATATCTTTCAGTATATGTGGATCGGGGGGTCACTGGGTTGCCAAGCCCAACCCATCTGAGGAAATGAGTGGTATGTGCTCATTACATCCAGGAGGTATGAGGACATATGGAAGGTTGAAAACTCCCCTAGTGTGGTGTTATTTTCTACTGTGAGTGCTTCCTCCAAGGCTGAAGATAATATATCTGCCCAATTGAAAGTTGACCCGGCGTCTACGACATAGTATAAGAGGGGTACCCATGTCATTCTGAAATTCTGGGCATTGGGCTCCTCATACATATTACACAACACAACCACTGCATATTGATATGGCATTCTGAGCAGATTGGTGGGGTACTCGTTGGATGACCTAGACATGAATACCTTACTGGGTTTGTACGAGACCTTTAGGAGCTCCCTTGCATTGTGCAAATTTTTTTTTAATAGCTTCTTGTCAAGTCACCTCTTTCCATCTTCTAGGTGATAACAAGAATAAATTATTGAAGCCTGAAAATATGTGATTGGGTGGCCTTTATAATTTACAATGAATATGGTCTCCATATCAACATGCTTCATGATGCATGAAATAACTTCTACGTAGGGAAACACTGCTACGTTTTCTGCAAATTTATATAGCTTAGACCTCTTAATGTTTTTGAACATTTTAAGGTCAGGATCACCTTCTGGAAGCTAAGGGAAAGTTTGATCGTTAAACATTTGATGGAATTCGTCCCACTTGAGAGAGGTCTCTTTATAAATAACACCCTTAGTGTCATCATAGATGGGTCCCGGGGTGTCGATGTCTTCTTCTTCTATACTCCCGTTGGCAAAAGCCTCTTTAATGGGAGCCTTGTCTACTCTTCGTGATATTTTTAGAGGAGGCATCATGGATGAATTTGCAAAAATGAAACATTTTTATCGTTAGTTTTGAAAAAAATAGTGTTAAACAATGCACAAGTGTTTTACTAACTCCATAGTGGAAAGAATTGAGAAGAGAGGAGGCTTGGATTCAAGTCTAGGCATTCATTTATGTGTTTTTGTGAAATCATCGAGATGAGTATTTTTGCACCAATATAGGCCTATATTGACACCAAACTTGTGATATCCACGGGTGCACAAATCCATATCGGCGAGGAAAAAATGATTGATCGCCGATGGAGCAAGGCTTTATCGACAATGAACTGGTGATATTCACTGACGCAAGAAAGCTAGATCGACGGAGACAAAGTGATTGAGAACCCATGAAACAAGTATTTATCAACACCAATATTGCGAGCTCTATCGATGAGTCCAAGCTATATCGACAATCAACTTGTGATCTTGGCCGATGCAGAGTTAGGCTCGAGCTAAAGATTGGTTCTTTTGTCACTTTGAAACGAAGACCCGTATATGAAAACACAATCTAGAATTTTTCAAGTAGCCAAAGGGGAAAGTTGTGCAATGAGAGAAACCAGACCGAGGCTCTCATATTTGGAGGAAGAGAAGGGCAATTAGCGGCTAGGATTTTCTCTTCGGAATTCAGTGTGAAATCCCGATAGACCACCTGAGCTAGGTCAGGATTGAGGAGAAGAGAGAAATTTCATGAGACGACTTCATTGCGAAATGGGAAAAAAGGATAACCGACCTCGAGCAAAGAGGGAAAAATAAATGGGCTATTCAACTAGAAAATCCTAGTTGCTTGAGTGAAAAGGTTTCGAAGGACTCTAGGCAGAGTGAAAGGGAGAGGAAAAGACATGGGCGATGTAGAAATGGGTCGATAGGTTTGTGTGAAACCCTTTTACATACACACACACACAGACACACACACACAGACACACACACACACAGACACAGACACACACACACACACACACACACATAACCCCAAAGATATGGAAGAGGAAACCCATGAAAGAGGAAGGATTAGGCGATTTACTGATCGATAGAGCTTTGACACGTGGGGATAAAAGGGCAGGTGGTTGTGAGGTAGGTTAGTGCTTGGGGGTCCTTCTTCACTTTATTTCTTCGTTCCTTGGTGTGGGAACATTGGAATACAAAAGGAGTGAAATGAGATTTATAGCCTCATTGGATCTCTTTACTGCGAAGATCAAGGGACTGGACACAAAAAGACATTTTCTGAGCACCAAACGTCTAGCCCATCTAATATATCTGAGGCTAGGAATAGGTAGAGGGATGATGTATGTGTGTCTAGAATATGATCTAGTGTCGATAGATCGACACTGGATCCTTGATTGCATTCTGAGTGTGTCAAGGCATGAAGGGGTAAGTGTGTTGATATGTATTGATGATTGGAAAATGGCCCGACGCTGAAACACCAACATGTATCAACGATAAAAGAATGATGTGATGCAAAAACACAAAGAGATAGATAAAAAGTGCCTAAGTTTTGATTCATCTTCATGTATTAGTGAGGAACTAGGTAAAACCACTAACACTAGGTGTATCAATGGAGGAATAAATATGTCCTCCACCATATTGGTGAGGAAGGCCTCTCTTCCACCGATACTACCTATATTTATGGATCTACAAGATGATATAAAAATGTGTAAAAGAGAGAAAATAAGGTTTCATACTTGCATAAGCAAGCTTAGGTTCCTTTCTCATGATATAAGAGCCTTGAAAAGTGTAAGGGAGGGCCCCTATTTCTTGAGAAAAGTTTTGTCTTAGTAAGAAAACAAGCAATAAAAATGGAAGTTGTTGGTACTGAGATAACAAACCCATATCTGGAATGATGTCCCCCAACTAGGCATCAACAACCTCATCATCCTTGGAAAACCAAATTATCATGACATCCCGATCTATCGTAGGCACAATGACTTGAACCTCCTGAGGGACAGATGCAACATAAAACTCTACAACATCCATAACAGCTAAGGCTTCACGACTCTTCCTAGATTGGTGTTTTCCTTTCTCTGGAAGTGCATAGAACCATGGAAGCATGAAGGGGAGAGTCGGGAGAATGCCAGGGGGAACACATGAAAAGACAAAGAACAAGTCAAACAAGCACTAGAGATCCAACAAAAACTACCAACGAAGGTCAAGACAAGCCAGAGGGATCCTCTCTGTCATATTAAACTAACCAACAATGATCATAATCATAGGAGTGAAATGTACCAGGGAACCAGAGCCATTAACAATCATGATGACCTTCATAACTTTGTGTTGTCCCGAGATCCTCCCAGAGGTCAATTCCCACCTCCATCCACAATATGTAATGAATGTCCCCATAAACTAATTGATCACACATTCATGGGAGAGGTAGATCAGAATGAATGGGCCCTTCCTCCATGATATTCACCCCACTCTCTATAAGTACACCATATGGCACATGGCTTCCATCACTCTCACCAAATGGCATCCTATTCGAGGGTTTTAATATAACATTATAAACATGATATATAATATTTTCTTGTCAAAGATTTTCAAAAATACTGGTTATATATTTAGAGTCTTAACTTTCGATGAATTACCTCAAACAAAATCACCTCCCAGATCAACAAAGAGTATTATTCCACCCGATTTACTATTGGTAGCTATTCTTTTTTGGCTTAGAAGGCGTTCTGAAATGACGACAAATCTTGTTACCATAACTCATGCTCTTTAGAAATTGATAATGACAACAGTCTGATCTTCAATGTGCAACTAGTCTTTAATTAAAAATATTTCCATTGACTATCAAAGGTTTCTAATAGGTTCACAGGGGTACAATGAATAATGTCACAATTTGCCTCATCTCCCACACATTTGGTGGTTCTAAAAGAAATGTAGGATGGTAACTAGTTATATTTGATTTTTTAATTTTTTTCATGGTTCATGATAGTCGTACTTTTACCTTGATTCTCTTGATAGTCGTCCATAATGATAGGGCGTTTTTGTGGATGTTTAAAATTGATTACATAGATTATACAATAGTAACGACACTTTTAAAGAGATCATTGATTTTATCTCTCATTTTGTTCTTATTTCTTCTGTTTTTATATGCTTATAAATATTGGTAGCATAATGATCATGAAAATTTTGAAATTTAAGTGGCCAAAAGATGATATGTGGTCAAAGACATCGATTATCTTCTTTCTGAGTTTGCAATAGACAAAAATATGTGGTCAAAACCTATAATTAGAGAGACGTTGATAATTATGTGGCCAAAATCCGGTTCAAACAAGATTTGATAAAAATGTGGTCAAAAGTCGAGATTAGACTTGGCTTTGATACCAATGTAATGAACAATAGTTCATTGATGCAAAAGTATCCAACATAGGAATGAAAGATAGTTGAAATCCATAAAGGTTGAGTAATATATATTTGAACAAAATTGAATGATATATAGATAGATGATTTACAATGAGCCTTGTAATGATATACTTATGTGTATTGACTAGTCATGAAGATGAAGGTTTGTGTCCTTTAAATTTTTTACTTTTCTATTATTATTATTACTTATCTATTTTATATTCATTACAATTGCTAAGTTGGTTTGAAGGAACTCTAACCTTTGGGTTCAAGGTTAGATTTTGCCCATAGATTTCAAACCATCTTGTTTCTTTATGATTTGAAGTCAATTGCTACTATATCTATGCAAAAAATTGTTTCAAACGAGGTGTTGGCATAGGATCATCACTTTGGTATTGTAGAGGAATTGTTGAATCACTTTAGAGGATCCATGCTCTCTAGCTTTGAGGTTAGGTTCTTCCTATAGCTTTTATCCCACCCTATTTGTTTGTAATTGGTAGGTGAATATCACTATAGTGGTGAATGTTGAGGGTTTTTCTTATTTATGAAAAATTCTTATTAGCTTCAAATGATTTATTATAAGCATGGATGATTTATGGATAGGAACGCTTGATATTGTTGGACTTTTCATTGTGTTTCAATAAATCATTTTTTGCAAGGAAGTGTGTGGGCATCATGGGGTTATTGGGTTGTAGTGTTTTTATGAGAAATAATGGTAGTTTGATGCAAATTATGCAAGATATTAGTGATATATGATAATGTTTTTGTATGAATTGATTTGTGGGTTTGTTGATAAATTGAGTTAGGAAGCACGATAATTGATTGATATTGGACTTGATATCATGTGATTAATTATGGCGTTTAAGATTTTTTTCCATGGAAAATATTATGGGATCCTTCCTTCTTTAATATGTCTATGTGGAGCCCCCAGGGGGGGCAACTCAATTGGCAAGTGCCGTGAAAATGAAGTTCCATGAGGTTTTGAGTTCAACTCCCCCTGAATTGCAATGTGTGCCGTGTAT
>JZKD02S2393038.1:233120-261822 GCA_000966675.3 Picea glauca
TGAAAAAAACTAATTATTATAGTTTATTCTATTCTATTTATAAATTTTGGTATATTGTATATCATCAATATTTTACACTACCAAAGTCCTTTTCTTATTTTCAGAATATCTAAGTAATGTTACAGAATTATAAAACACAAATCCTTAATTTAGAGTTGGGCTACAATTTTTTTTTAATAAAAATTTCGCTCTTATGGCTATGGAAAAGTCATTCTACATTTCCCATTCGATTCCTCTACATGCATCTATGCACCACTTTCTCATGCTTTGATTATCATGCTCCACCCTATAATGAAGTTTGGACTTGGTCAATGTTACCTTTGTGACACTTTCATCACCCCAGGGGTTCTAGGCATATATAAACCAATATTGTTGAGCACAATTTAAATTTTTGTTAATGGGGTTTCTCTGCATATGCACATACCTAATATTCATGTAGTGTTTCTTCATGCTCTGTTTTCGAAATGGGGTTATTTTACTTTGGGAAATCAATTGTTGAGCATTTAGAATCAAACCACTCGATATATGCATATGATTAATGATTTGGGTGAGCGAGTCAATTGAACAAATATGTATTTGTAGAGACATTGAAATAGGTAACATAACATTTATTATATATTACCATGAAAATATAATAGATTTCATAACAATATCATGGACATGAGATCACTCTCTAGTTTGGGCTAAGGTGTACCAAGGTCCCTTAGGACAAACTTGACCCTTAATGATAAAGAACAAATATGTTAAGTTTCTCCATCCACCTATAAATTGTTGGTTTTTCTTCATATGAGATATACAAACTTCACCCTAGACTGATGACACTTGTCTGTCAGTGTTGGGAGACGTCTCTCTCCCACCTGAACTGAGGAGAAACTCCTTATGAGGCTCTTCCTCTGAGCCAATTATCTCTCTCTAAGATCAGGCTCACTCTGGGTCTACATGTAATAACATATAACATCTTAAGTCTTTATCATTCCTTGTCAAATCACCATGACTAGGACAAAGACCAGACCAAGATCTTTCACCACAGACACACACCTATGAGTGAATGCCGGCTTGATGCTAACTGACATGTGGAAATCAGTTTAAGCACCTCGAGTCCATATTATTCCTTGTCATGTTCAAGGAAGGACTACGTCTGGGCCCATTTACCACAAGTGCACATGTTGGCCCTTGACCAAGTTTTGTAGAACCTTGGTCACGTTTGACCAATTTTGAGACTTTGACAGGCTAGTTGAAGGTGGAGTGCAAGGCAAAGCAGAGATCACAGGATCTTAGCCCCTTCTTAGGGCATTTTTTTGGTTTAGGGCTTATGTAACGGGTATGGGATGTCGGCCCACGTGTTTACCCATGTTTAGGCCATTTTGTAATGTATACATAGAAATCTAGGCAATGTAAGTAGGAGAGATATAGTAGAATAGTCTTAGTGCAGAGCTAGAGGCTTTGTGCATATTGTGTGTTAAGAACTTGCAGAGCTAAGTGCAAGTGATTGTAAGAAGCTTGTGTGCAGATTATAAGAAGGCTTTGTGATTAAAACTAGGTTGGGGAAGGAGGATCTGGCGAGGTGCACACAGATCTCCTGTCCTATGCGAAGTGGGTTCTTGTGGCTCTATGATTGTAGAAGATTGAAAGAAGACAATAAAGAAGAGAAGAGTTGGTGGTCGTAGCCCCACATTGGGGTGAACCATGTATATCCTGTGTTGTGGTTGCTTTATGCATTATAGTTGTTATGTCATTGATGTGATGTATGCTTAGTGCAATGATATATGTTAAATGCATCTGATATAATATATTAGTGCTTAGTAATGTGAATGAATGCTAGATCTGATCTATTTCTATGTGCCAAGTGCTAGATGTGTTAGATCTTGTTGAATACTACGCTGCTCTGTAACTAGGATTTCAATCTGCGATGTGAATAAGGGTTAAATGATGATGAATGTTAACTGTTAAGTGCTCTGTTAAGGTATTGTAATCATAGATCTGTGTCCCATCTAGGTTGCAGACATCTGATTCCTACAAACCCCCCTGCCTCTACCTTGGGTGAGACTTCATCTGCGTTGTAGGTGTTGCCGAAAGGGCTGGTAGTTAGGGTTTTGTTGGTGATTTATTGAAGCGTTGAACCCTAGGTTTGCCCCTATGACAAAAACACCTTTATGATAAATGTATCCTATCTCCCTTGGTCTTCAACCCAATCTAGGACAAGTTATTCCTGATGTTGAAACATCAACACTCCCTCTTAGCTAGGGAGGTATCTTTCCATAGTAGTACACAACTACTGTCGAGAGACACACAGTCTCTGCTAGTGGTACACAACTACTATCGAGAGACACGCAGTCTCTGCTAGTGGTACACAACTACTATCGAGAGACACATAGTCTCTGCTAGTGGTACATAACCACCATAGTAGAAAAAAGTTTGTCACACATGGCACTCCCATGTGGACTTCTAGAGGCTACTCCTTCTAGGAACACTTAGGGTCAAATCCCCATAGTGTGAGACATCAAGGGTCAACTCCCTTGACATGTCATCATGTTCTCTCCACATGGGACGATGGGCTATAATCCCAAATGCACTTATCCCTTCTCAAATAAGTGTCCTCACATATCAACTCAACTCAATTCATAGAGGATTACAATCTGGAGAAAGTGTGTCACACATGGTAGTCCATGTGGAATTCTAGAGGATACACCCTCTAGAAACACTAGGGTCAACTCCCATAGTGTGTGACATCAAGGGTCAACTCCTTTGACATGTCCTCATGTGCTATCCACAAGGGACATTGGGATATAAGCCCAACCACACTTTTCCCCTCTCGGATAAGTGTCCCACTTATCCCTTCTCGGATAAGTGTCATCACAGATCAACTCAACTCATTCACAGAGGAGTATGATCTGGAGAATTTCTCAGGAAGCTGCAAATATCAACACTCCCTCTCAGCGAGGGAGGCATTCTCTGCCACGCCAAGTCTGTCATGGAAGTAATTGAACTTTGTCCTGGTTTGGTAAGAACATAAACAACCTGCTCATCTGTAGGAAGGTATTGCACCAATACTTCCTTCCTTTGCACCATGTCTCAGATGTAATGGTACTTAATTTCAATGTGGTTCGATTTGTCATGAAACACTGGATTATCAGAGATCTTCACAAAAATTTGGTTACCATAATGAATAATGGTGGAATCCAACACATGTTTGGAAAAATCTGCAAGGAGCTTGTGAAGCCACATTGCTTCACACATTGTCATACTGAATGCAATGTACTCTGCTTCTGTTGTGCTCAAAGCCACATAAGTTCATTTCCTGCTACATCGGGAAACCATGGAAGATCCCAAAGTGAAGCAACACCTGAAGGTGCTCTTTCTGTCCATTGCACTCCCCGCCCAATCAGATTCAATATATTCCTACCATATCATATCAATACTGGAATTATATCCGAGACCATGTCCAACTATGCCTCGCAAGTATCTTAACACATGCTTCATAGCAATCCAGTGTGTCTATCTCGACTGACTCATAAACTGGTTAAGTGCACTCACTGCATAACAAATATTTTGTCTGGTGTAGCCATTGGGCTTCAAGTTCAACATCCCAAACTTCTTCAATATCTCAACTGCGTACTTCCCCTGACTCAAGAAGATCTCATCAGTTCTCTCCCACACCTATAGTCCCATGAATTAGTGCATCATACCAAGGTCCTTCATCTCAAACTTAGAGGCCAACACATACTTGCATTCAACAATAAGGCTCTATGTATCGACAAGGAATAAATCATCAACGTAGAGGACCAAAATCAGGGACTCACCATTAAAAGTCTTTTAGTATAGGTTGGGATCAACAACACTTTTGATGAAGCCCAAAATCACAAGGTTTCCATCAATCCTTTCATACCAAGCTCGAGGTGGTTGCTTGAGTCCATCCAAGGCCTTCTTCAACATGCACACATGAGACTCCTTGAGAAAGGTTGTGTTCACATCCATCTGATGTAGTCTCCAATCCATGGATGTTGCAAGGGAAATAATCATCTGAATAGAAGTGTATTGAGGAACATGAGAAAATGTCTCCTCATAATCTATTCCCTTCACCTGAGAGAATCCTATAGCAACAAATATCGCTTTGTGCTTCTTGATACTCTCGTCAGTTGTGCATATCTGACCATTGATGTAGATCCGGTATGTATTTGAAGACTCATTGTACCCCACAAATGTACCCTTTCTACCTAAAGGGTCTAGCTTGATCCTTTTCTCCTTGGGTACATGAATGTATATTGGACACCCCAAATATCGTGAAGTGTCCAACCTCAAGCTTCACTCCGGTGAATACCTCCTCGGGTGTCATCTTTGTCAAATTCTTATGAGGACTTCTATTCTGAACATACACTGCAGTCATGGATTCCTCTGCCCACATAAACATAGGTAAATGTTGATCATGCTAAGTCATTTTGGACTATATTTGATATATCAAGGTTCCCTCATGAAACCAAAGTCTAAGACATATCGAGGTTCCCTCATGGAACCAATGTCTTGGTTCCTTCATTTGACCATCTGAGGCACCTCAAGATGAAGTCTACATCCCCCCCTACTAGTCCACATAGGACCCTTCGGGGAGAATGTCTCATGATGTTGCTTCAAACATCAACAAATTGACACAAGCTTCATGTGATCTCAACTACAGAGGGTTTTGTCACTACTTCTCATGTCCATCTCAACCACTCCTCACCAAATACTCATGTTGATCTAGAACACCAACTACATGAGCATTAACGCCCATTTTCTCCAGTAGGTCCTAAACACAACCAAAAATGGCCATCGTTGCTTCATGACGAAAAGCCTCATGCATTAACCTTGGTGACAAGTAGCGTAGGAGGGACAACAACATATTTTCTCATAAAATTTCTTTCCAAAAAGTTTTTCTGAAACTCTACGATTTTCATCATGAATTTCTATGAAATCATGGCATGTTCTATGAAGTTTGTGAACCAACACCCTCCATTCCTGAGGTGGACTATACCAGGACACCTCCACCATGTAGATCTATTTCAATGCACATAAATCATAAATCAATATGCTTTCCATGGCACAAATTAGTGGCAAAACCCATACAATATCATCAATAACTGGCATCCACAAATGGATCCCATGTATGACAAATACAAGTGCAATAGTTGAAGGAAATCATGGTAAAGATACACTCGTTAGAAAATAAGAGTTTGTCATCTTTATGTTATTAAACTTCAGCACAACCAAGGGAAAATCCCCTTTATGCTCCTCGACAACCCTTTCAACTGGAGGCCTTTGTATACTTGATCTCCCTGTAACACAGTAGATCTTAATACTACACAGACAACGCAATGGTTGTATCAATAATTGCATTATCCGACAATCTTCTCCCCACGGTTTCCACTCTTCTCACCATGGTTTCCACTATTCCATCCAAGGGAAGTCACTAAGAAGGTGAGAGACACTATTATTTACTCTGGATGGGAATCATTTAACTGTGATGCACCTTCCGTCATTAATTCCATTGATGGCAACCACCACTGATCATTTTTTCTCTGGAGTTTTCCCTCAAAAACATGGAATGAAGGTTTCTTTTCAAACCAAATGGTGGCTCCTTGATGACCACCTTAGCACCCGTGGGGTAAATCCTGTTGATGTTCATTTGCATGGGAGTGACGTTGTAGATGGCCAACCCGACGACGAGTCCATTATCATCCTCAAGCAAGGTCATGATACTGCATATCCTGGTGGCCTCCGCGCACAGTTTCCCATACACCACCTAGTCACGGTGGAATTTCCATGACCTCCAACTCATTGAAAGAAATGGGGTTCAACCTTTCCAGTGGAACCAAAAAAGATGCGTCGGCGTTTCCAATGGGGTCCATGAAAGACCAACATATCTCAAATTTTCCTTTTGCAGGCTCCCTTAGCTGATGGCCGAGATCATCGTGGATTTGGAGGAGGGATCACTTATTGAATCTCTCCAAGGCATCGTGCTAGACGGATTGCTTCTTTAATATATGGAAGACCTATTTACCTCTTCATATTCATTTGGGCCCTCTCGCGAGGGAGTCAAGCCCAATCTTGCTCTGATACCATGTTGGTTTTTATTCATATGAGATATGATGGATATATTATTACAATGATGAGTGTTCCATATATAGGAAACATATGGTGACCATCCATGAGAGGATGCATCCCTTGAATAATCAATAACTATTTATTATTATCATTTACTTATTATATATGATATATGATATATGATAATCAATAATTATATTATTAATTATTATTCTAAGAGAATGTCTTCTCGATGTTGTTTAAACATCAACATAAATTGCAAGGATTGTTATGTTGTTGAGAGTCATTCCATTCTTATTTGATGATACTGGTTTAGAAAATATATTCCATGATTTATGTACATTACGTCTTAGTACAAAGAGTTATAACCAAATTACCAAAAAGCCACACTTAATTATTCTCATAAGCTTAAAACAATCTATAAGTATGTTGGTTTTCACAGTTAATCATAATATTGCTTGACCTTTTTTTTTAAGTTAAAGTTAATATTGATTGAATAAGACTTATTTTGTAGAGATTTGATTTACTCGGGTGTACAATTGCATGACAAACCCGATGAACTGAAATGGAACGGGGGAGATAGATCATGCACTCTCACTGCCAAAAATGTCTATAATGATTTAGCATCAAAACATTGGCCCCAAATCATTTGTGGATGACAGATTAAGCTATGGATTTGGGACCTTGCTCCCAAAATAAAAATTTTCACCTGGTTATTTGTGGAAAACAAAATTCTCACCTAGGATAATTTACAAAGAAGAGGATGATCTGGACCTAGCATTTGCACATTATGCTTAAAGAAGCCTGAGACAATTCTGTACATGTTGGTCAATTGTTGTTTTGCTCAGCAAGTGTGGTTTAGGATTAAAAAATCCCTTAGTATAAAGAATGTGTGGATGAGCTCTTCTCTAAACTCTTGCTTCGAAAGTTGGCTAAGACAATGTCCTTCTCACCCTACTCTACCCTCTCTCATTAGTTGACATGTATGTTTGGAGCGCAACAAAGTATTATTTGAGAATGGTAGACCCTCTATCCACTTGGTTATATGCAAGACTCTTGGAGGTATTGGCAGGCCCAAGGATATACAGAAATAACCAGTTACCAGATCCACTTATACAATGATACAAGATGATTTTACAACTGGCTGGTTTGACAGAGTAACACAATCAAACAACCAATTAAGTGGAGCAGGAGGGGTCCTTAGGATCAATGACCATACAGACTATAAGTGGACGTTCAATTGTGGGCCAAGCACCATCACTAGGGCCAAACTTTTGGGAGTGTGGGAATTATTGACACTGGCTTCGTAGCTGCATATCCTAGATCTTTGATTTTTTGGAGACTCCAAAATCATCATAAACTCGTTGAATCATAAAGGAAAGCTGCAGGTAATTTCTTTGGAGTGCTAAAAAGATAGAATCAAAGATCCCAGTAAAGCTTTCAGGACAATCAGTTTCACTCACATTTTCAGAGATAACAATAAGGAGGCAAACAAATTATCCAAGAAGGCACTTCAGATTCAAGAAGGAAAGATAGTTTACAATCAGTGGGAGGAGGGGCACAAGGGCCCTACTCTGTTCTTAAATCTCTTTTAATATAATTGTTGGCTTGCTTTTGTTAAGTCTTTTTGATTCTGCTTAGTGATAGTGCTATTGTAATTTTTGAGAAGATATTTAGGACCTTTGTAGTCAGATCAGGTTCATAGTGGAGGAACTAGTAGTTGTATCTTTCTTAACTCTGGTTTAGAGGAACTAGGAGTATGCTTGCTTTTTTTTTTGTTACCATTTGTTTGAAAAAACTTTTTTTTTGTTACCATTTGTCTGAAAACACTTATATTAACATAAGAACAATTTGGAGAAAAAGAAGTTAAAACATGTATATACTATAAACACAATTTGAACATTTAAATAAACGTTATTTAAATACCACCCTTTAATTTTGGCTAACAGACATATTTCATTTTTATTCCATTGGCTTCACACCTCCTAAACCTAAATATAGAGGTCTGGTAGCGTCCATGATTAGGCTCTACCATTTACCATTGCCGCGTTTGTCTGTTGCCATTGCCTTCTTCGACACGTTGCGATTAACACAGCCGACTGATTTCTCTGCTGCCATGCGCGAGACCCGCTTCCATGACCATGAGTACCTAACCCAAACCCTGGCCTGGCCTTGCCTCCCACGCTCCTCGACACACGTCATTTGTCCCCTCGGATGTCCCGCCTCAAGCTTTTCTTATTTTTCTCTTCTCCATCTTCTCTGGGAGGGAAGGAGGGGCGGGTTGGAATCAATTGTGTGTCTCGAACGGGGCAGGCCGTGAGAGAAGAATGTGTAAATTTCAACGGAAGAAGATGGTTGAGAGAGATATCAAAGGGTCTGCAAAGGGGTGTAAATTGGAGAAAGATGTCAGTATTCCAGGCAAAGCAGAGAGATATATCGGATGCGGTGCCCTCTTGAGATGAGATATTCATGACTAGGTCTGGTTATGGCGTCGCGTAAAAAGAAATTGATGCATTTGTCTTTCTCTTGCGGTTCTTTACCTTCTTGATTTTGGACTTGTCGATTAAGGTACACGCTTTCTTTTTCTTTTCCCCTATCCTCTTTAGTACAATATTCTCGCTGTTTTCATTTTTTTTTTTCTGCACATGATTTGTCAGGACTCTGGTATTTTGTGTTGTTTCGATATTATTCACTAGTCATTTGATCAAATATTGTCGCATTGCATTGCATGCTATATATTTTCAAAGCTCTTCAGGATTTAAGCTGTGAAAGGAAACTTAAAATTCATATATGTCTTAAGCGTTGAGCCCTTTGGATTAAAATTCCAAGATTGTGTTATATAGAGAAGACTTGAAAAATATCAACAACCAGTGCGCTATTCTTGAGGTGGCTTGTGAGATTGGGCAATGTCTAGTTTTTTTAAATATTTTGAATATTGTAAGTAAATAAATGTGTAGGCTAAGTTTAATTTGATGGAGTGAAAACTAGATGGAAAGCCCATCAAAATTTTCTCATGCTGAATGTAGAGATCACCGTAAGCATTCAGAAAGAATCGACTGGCTATATTTCCATGTTTAAATAATGTCAAAGGCAATTCAAAGCATGAATGTTTTATGTGAAGCTTATGTCAAAGGCATTTAGTGATTTAAAAAGAAGAATGCATAAAATAAAGTCAAAATCTTAATATTTGACTCAAAAGTTTAGAGTCAACAAAATTTTGCCTTAATTCTACATTTCTCTATTAACTAGTTACATTTCTCTATTAACTAGTCAAGTGCGGCTTTAATGCACCAGTGACATGGTGTACAACACACTGTGCACATTTGCATGATGTATCATAGGCCTGCCCACATTTGCACAATGTATCATAGGCCTGCACAAATTTTGGAGTGTAAGTGGGGGTCATACCTATGGGCCATCAAGGATCCAATTCTATATGTTGCACAATAGATGATGTATGGGCCATCATGGATCCAATTCTATAGGTTGCACAATAGATGATGTGTGAGCACATGTGTTGTCCACTATGTCATGGGCGYGTTAAAGGCCCTCTTGATTGGTTAATATACACATCCTTGGATGAAGYGGAASTGAAAYGATCTTKGTGTAATTATGGACACTATTGCTATATAATGATCTTTGTACAACTATTAACACTACTTTCTCTCATCATTGTACATGGCCAAGGACAACTTCTTATATAGGACATTATAATGATCTTTGTACAACTATTAACACTACTTTCTCTCATCATTGTACATGGCCAAGGACAACTTCTTATATAGGACATGTCCCATTTRTGTAATTATGGACACTATTGCTATATAATGATCTTTGTACAACTATTGACACTACTTTCTCTCATCATTGTACATGACCAAGAGCAACTTCTTATATAGGACATGTCCCATGTGGATCTTATCAATGAAATATCACCAATAATCTTTGTACAACTATTGACACTACTTTCTCTCATCATTGTACATGACCAAGAACAACTTCTTATATAGGACATGTCCCATGTGGATCTTATCAATGAAATATCACCTTCTATTGAAGAATTGAAGGGATGATGGTCCATGTATAGTCTTAGTGCCTTTCGTACTTACTACTCATTAATATTTATGCAATCTTTCAATGGCAATGCTTAGCAGTGAGGAGTGTGCCCCATGTACACTCCAAGATTTGTAGAGGCTTGTGCTATGTGACACATGTTAAAGAGCAACTTGACATTTATTTAGGTTGAGTTGTCTTTCAATTCCAAATTAGCATAACTCAAAAGGCAATGAGCATGACCCTCATCGTGCTTCCCAAGTGACATCAAATGCCAACAATTATTGTTTGATTTTTTTCTTCTATTATTTTTGTGTTTTATGTTTCCTTTGTCTCTATCTAGAAATAACATAGAGGAGAGTTGAAAGTGTTGGAAAAGGATGAGAGGAATTTGACATGTAGATGTTAATTTAAATGAAAAAGATAAATTCTCTCCAAAGTATTGATCATCATGAGGATCATATAGGATGGTTCAATACTTAGGGTTTATTGGCTTGTTTCACAAGGCATTGTAATGTCCTCAACTTTGACTCCAAACAAGTGAAATGAGTTGAGGACATGTGGCTTTGACTCCAAAAAATCTAAATGTGGCAAGGACTTGGCCACAAAGGTGACCCATTATAGTTTTAGCTTATCTTTATTGCTTGTGAAGATAAGCTAAGGAAGATAACCAACATTTGAATGAGGGACCATTATGGCCGTGTCCATGATGCATTTAACTTCTTTGGAGTTAAAAGTTAAGGAGATTACAATGGCGAGGATATGAGCATTTAAACAATGAGTAACAAGTAGGAAATGTGATCTGAGCTCATACATAATGATCAATGCCCTTCATTTCATTAACATCTACAAGCTTCCACATTACTCTGTCTATGTGTGTCTAAGGTGAAGTTAAAACCCAACATAAAATAAAAATAAAAGAAGAAAAAATAAGACTGCAAGAGCAAGAGGTGCCCAAATGTAAAACACATGGGAGGGAATGTGGGATTACAATTTTTTTCAAAATAATATAATTGACATGAGTTATCACTTCAAGCGGTAGGAAAGGGTCATGGCCCTTTTTCAAGGGTTGGTCAACATAAGATTGGTGTTTTGTAGTCCCTTAATCCTACTTCCAATTCCCATTTGATCTTGTAAACTACTGAAATACAATATTGTAAAGTTTATAAAAGACAATGGCCCCATTGGTCATATCTGTGTTGACATAGGAAATTGCTTGCCCTTTAATAGTCTAAATCACTTGCTATTGACGTCAATTTCTTGTGGATTCATGTTGGTGTGTTTGATGCCTTGGACCTTTATGCTTATTTATATATTACTTTAATGTAAATATACAATAACAAAGAAATAAAAATGGGTTAGTGTTGTTAACAATTCAGATTTTGTAGTTGTGAGGAGCTTTAGGTTTGTCCACCTTGAGGATTTTAGTAGCTTTTTGCTTCATCACTTAGCCCTCTTTTTAAAGGGATAGAACTAATGATGGCTAGTCATTATTATTATTTTTTTGCCAAAAATACATAGTGCATAGTAGAGCCCGATAAGTTTCATAGAGGTTTGACCATAAAGATGCTTTTTTGAACTTTTAAATATTACACATGCAAGATAAATGTCTCCCATTGCATTTGGGCGTGGAATTTTTCTTGATATTTCAATGATCACTCACTTGTGGGCTATGATGTTGCTTTGAGTTTCTGCATGATGTTACCTAATAATTTATGAAATCTATTAGAATTAGTAATACGAATCCATATTAACCCTAATTTAGATATGGACCCCAAATATATGAAGCACATCTTTAAAAAATTTAAGTGCAAACCTATTGCTACTTAAAAGATTTAGGTAAAGATGGATTCTGTATTTTTTTTTATGATAATTAATAAATGGTTTGATCCTTCACAACTATTGTGTTTCGTTGTGCATGTTTTTTTTTAAGGGTTAAAGGGATTTTCTTAGCAATTCAATGATAAAAACAACCACACATTTAATTTTTTTAAATTAGAGAGGGTCTATTCAATATATTTAAATTGTTATATTTTCAAAAATAATTTAATGCATTGGCCAATTGATTAGGGATTTATTGTTGTAAGCTCAATAACCTTCTTAAAAGAAGGTTATCAAGATGTGATGTGTGTTGTTCTGTGTTGTAATCTAGATGTTTTTCCCACACAACACACTTTTTATATCAATGCAATTTTAGGGATTTATTGTTGTAAGCTCAATAACCTTCTTAAAAGAAGGTTATCAAGATGTGATGTGTGTTGTTCTGTGTTGTAATCTAGATGTTTTTCCCACACAACACACTTTTTATATCAATGCAATTTTTCACTTTCATCTTATTTTACTAGGTATCAATTATGGGGTTCAGGATGACAAAGACAAAAAGAACGAGAAAATTATGCTCGAGAAATATTTTTGGGCTTATTTTGTTAAATGTTTCAAGTGTGTTTCAAGTGTAAGGAATCATTTAGATGGAGAACACCATTTCCTTTATACATATCCATTTGAGTGGGAGAATATCATTAATAAATTAATTTTTAGGGGATAAATTTTGCAAATGGACTAATGTTCCATGTTTTTTTCTTAAAAAATACTCATTAATTTCCATTCTTTTATAAAAATGATTCACTGAAATTCTAAAAACAAAATAATTTTACTTTAAAAATCTCTAAAATTTTCTAGAAACTATATAAAACCTATAGATATTTGAATATTTTTACAAAAATATAACCAAATTATCAATAAATAAAAATTAGAGACAACCTATGGAATTAATGAACTCATTCAAATTTAAAATGGATATATATGTTTTACATTCACAATTTTATGCTACACAAAATATCAGGAGAGAACTTATGTTACAATGGAGAAATATGTTTTACATGCATAGTTTTATATTACTCTTATAGAAGATGGTTTTAATATTATTGTTTGATAGCTTTTGTTGAAAACAATTTGGATATCTTTGATTCTTGCAAATGAAAGAAAAATGATGACACAATGGTATGTAAGGAAGGCACAAACCCTCCACATTCAAGCGCTTAAAAGGATCCTAAACAAGAACAAGTTGATATAAGGTTGAACATATTGATCTCAAGAAGGATGAAAAACCTATGAGTTGGTTTAAAATTAAATGTTGAAGTCAAGAAGTAGGAGGAAAAACACACTAATGTTGTTGTGTACTTAACTTTTGACAAAGCAATTTGTTGCAAGGTAGATCAATGTTGAGATTTGTGTACCTTGGGAAGTGGTCCCCTTGTGTTTGTGAGCTTCTAAACAAAAGTGGGAAGTACTATGTACTTTGTGCCTTGTACTTTATGTCTAATTTCACTTTGACTTAGGAGATTTAAGTCAAAAGTGAAATTTGATCATTTTATCCTAAATGGCTATTAATTCACTTTGTGGGTGAATTAGGAGACATAAAGTGAACTTAGGGAACTTAACCCAAAGTGGTTTTTTGAGTGATTATTATGGGATGATCTCAACCTTAGATTGTGTTATCACATGCTAATTTGTATTAATTTTTCCAAAGCATCTTGTCCTTGTGTGATCTTTCCACTTAGATTTTAATTTTTTTTCACCAGCTCCGTCCCTTCACTCACTAATCCTCCAAAATAGTCATGTCCTCCATGAGTCAAAATTGACAAATATCCCAAACCTATATCTAGCCTTAATGCTTATCTAAATCCCTCGGTTCCATCACTTCATTCATTTTACCCTTATTATCATATTCCCGTTGAAAATTAAAAATATTCCTTTTATTAAGCTTAAGCTCCCTTATCCTATCCACAAAGTCATGTGATGAGCCTCATATGCCCAAAGTCCTTAGAAAAATGGAAAAAAGGTTTATTATTATTAATATACAAATTTTTATATTAATTTTTTTATATTAATATTTAATCCAATATTTAATTCATGACCTCACGTTAAATCATGGGCACTAATCTCAATTTTTAATATTGAAAAGTCAAAGGGTGGATGGAGAGCGCCTATACATTTCGGGGGTTGAAAGTAAACAAGGGTTAATTTTTTAAGGGGGGCCGAAATCCAAACCACTGGGTTTTAAGTTGGAGTACGTGTCCTTAAATGATGCATTTCGGGGGTAAGAGTGGTGTGAAGTAAGATCACTCCTCCCAAGCCCGAAATAATATTGCAACCATTTATTATATGGTTTATGTGCAACATCTTTTTCCAGGAGTGGTTTCAATAATAATCATGGAATTTCCAATAAATGAAATTCTTCCTCACGGTGAAATTTTTTTACAGAGGTAAAATTTAAATTTAAAGAGCAAAGAAACTAATGTTTATTGTTATGAAAAAGAATCATAAAAATGTATTGAACGAAATATTTGGACAATTATTTATCCAATAAAAGGGGAAGATCAACGGATATTTTCATAGTTTACCAAGATGGTTTCCAAGACATGGTTTTCAAAACCATGGAAAAAAAAGCAGTAAATAGTTTTCACAGTGAAATGGTAAATTGGGAAAAACAAGACATGGTTTTCAAAACCATGGGAAGCAAGCAATAAATGGTTTTTCAAAACCACTAGCATGAATTAAATTATGGAAATTTAATTTTACAGGATAAAAGATATTTGAGAATTATTTTTATTTAAATATATTATTCCCAAATATTTAAGGAGAATATGGATAAATAAAATTAGATTTGAAAAAAACACAAGTAACATTTCAAAGAGGATGTGGTAGTCAGTTTCTGCAGTAGTTGAGACTTACAGGACGATTTCTGGATGAACCAAAATGAGTTTTCAAAATTCAAAGGAGGTTATTGTCAAGCACGGACCCTAGACCATTAACCTTGTTCATTTTTCACACAGGTGTCATGGATTGGGAGATTCAAAGGAATCTTGGAGACATATTTTCTAGTTATGATTTCTTGTTCGAGACATGTTTTTGTGACACGTATTCCGACCAAATGAAGATGAATTTCAAGAAACTGAGAGAGGTTTTTCTTCAGAACGAGCTTATCTACAAAAACCATTCTCATATTTTACACAACTATTACGGTTTGAGAATTACAGGTGGAGTTTTGAAGCCTATTTTTTCTCCTGAAAAACAAGAGATCAATTAAAACGTGTGATGTTCTATTTGTAACTGTTTCTATTTTGGGAAAGGTGTTGGAGTTCGAAGTTGTGAGATGGAAAGGGGCCTTTAGTGCTATATATTTCATTGTAAAAGAGTAGAGAAGGGGGGGACTTTCAACCAGGAAGGAGAAGGGACTGTGTGTAAATTTCTCAGAATGTCCTTATGAATTAATACAGTAGTACAATGCTTTTGATAGCCGAGATTCATCATGGTGTATTATTTAGTGTGTTTTCCTTTAGTTTACATTAATTTCACTTCTATTATTTCTTCTAAGCATAGCTAAGAGTACATGATTGGAATTCATCCTTGATAGATGCTCCTTTCATATGGTTAATGCAGTTGTTGTGTTTAATGATTACAGGTCCAAAATTCACTCTTTGTTAAGTGCTCTGTTCATTGTGGTCAACCTGATGTTATTTATTCTAAAGTTACAACTGAGAATTCATATTTGTTTGATGCTCTCATTTGTAATGAGATTTTCTCTTTTCTGTCTTGCCATCATCTGAAATACTATTTATTGCTGAAGGATATGCTTACTTTGCCTTCGTTCCCTCATTAGTAGATTTGTTGTATTAATATTCATAGTATATCTCAGGATTTGACCCCATTGCCCAATGTTTTCTTCCTCTTGTTTGTCCTACCAACCCTTTTAAAAACCTAAAAAAACCCATCCTATTGCAGAATATGACCTCTACGTGTTCATTGCCAAATCTTTTTGAGTATGTTTAATCTCTACATGTTTGAGAGAGCCCTCTCTAGTTGGAAGGGTCATAATCCAACCAAAAATTGGTTTGTAGGTTACCTTGGAATTTATTTGATGAAGCCCAAAGAAATTACTGAGTGCTGAAAGATTGGAGATGAGATGGGATGATCTCATCCATCCAATATTTAGGTTTCCTTATGGAGGTTCAAGATGGGTGTAAAGGGAAAAGAGGAGCTCATTCACTCTTATGTTCACTTGGAGAGTTTGAGAGAGAGCATTGAGGAGAGGATGGTGGCTATGGTTGAGGAAAGCTTGGGTGCCCCCTTTCATGGAGGTAGCCAAGAGGCTTAGGACCTCATTTATTTGTGGGAGTTGTTCTTGCTTGGAGGAGGGCGCAATTGAGGAGGAGGGCACACTTATAGCAGGGAGGTCTTGCAGTGGTCAGATTTCTTTGAGGATAGTTTCAGTGGAGAGGTAGCTCACATATTCATAGTTGTGTGCAAGGGTTTCTCCATCAGAGCATCCAGGAGCAAGGGCACTTCATTTCAGTGGATTGGTCAACTTGTGAGGAGGGCACACCATGCTAGGGCACATCTCTATCTCTTGGAATTGTGTTGCAGCTTGAGATAATATGCTATGTATCATGTTCATTTTTTTCATGTACTTGTTGTATTCCACATTCTATTCTACACATATATACACTCATATTCCAAACAGGTTTTCCCTGGTGGGGTTTTATCCAGGGTCATGTTGACCAAAAATAGCTGTGTTCATTTTCATGTATGCTAGTTTTTATAACAACATTATTTCAACAGTAAAGATCTATAGGTCTGTTACATATTTTATGGTATGCATGTGCTAACATGTTGGTGACAAAAACTACATGCTAGAGCACCTAAAAGGCCTATGTAACCATAACAAAACAACTATGAAGTTCCTGAACAATCTGCTGTTATAGAACAACAACAAACCCTTGTTTGATAGTTGAAACTTAGATCCAACTTGAGGTCAAAGACAGACCTAGTTGGAATCTTGTTAGGACTTGGAAAATATTCATGGTATCAGAGCTTGGTGGCTGATTTTTGCTAAGTTTTGGACAACATTTTGTGGACAATCCTAGACATCTTTTGGGCAGATTTTATGGACAACCATTGACAAAGTTTAGTGGCAACTTGTTGGCATAATTTTTGTGGAGAGTTGTAGGACATTTGGTGGAATTTTTCTCAGCCTCTTTTCACACCTACTTGCTAGGAGTGAGTCTGATTTTTCATGACCTCTTTTCACACCTATATTTCTAGGAGTGAGTTCGTTGTTCATTTGCTTCTTTTCACACCTATGTTGACAGGAGCGAGGCAACATTCCTTTGCATTTGTAGCATCAGTTTGAGTGCAGTGGGAAGTGATATCAACATCTCAGATGTGTGTGTATGATAGGCTAGCTGGAGCTAGCAACTGGTCTCCTTGGAAGGCCAGGATTGTCTTTTTCTTAGAGAACCTCGAACTATGGGATATAGTTGAGGCACCTGTTGTTGTTCCTCCTGCTACTGCTCCCGTCTTGTTAGCAGAGTTCAGGAAGAGGAACAACAAGGCAAAGAGGATGATGTGTGATGCAGTGAGGGATCACATCATTGCCCACTTGACTAGGAAAGACTATGCATTTGAGATGTGGGCATATCTATGCAAGCTTTACCGGAGCTCTAACCAGAACCGAAAGATGGTTCTGTTTGATCAACTCAGGGGAATTTGCATGCTCAAGAATGACTTGGTTACTTCTTACCTTGGTCGATACACCCAGATCAGAGATGAGCTTGCATCCATTGGAGAGGTAGTGGACCTAGATTCTATGGTGAGGACAACCTTAAATAACTTCACCAAACCATGGGGTCCATTTGTTCGTGGCATTGTTGCGAGATAGATCATTCCCACTTGGGAGAGCCTATGGGATGATTTCGTTCAGGAGGAGACTAGAATTACATTAGAGACTTTTGGACAGTAGCAGACATTGCAGGGTGATGAGGATCTTTCTCTTTGGACAAAGGGCAAGAACAAGACCGACAAGGGAGGTCGACATGGTCCCAAGTTTGGGGCCTCGCCACAGGGAGAGAACAATAGTGGGAAGAAGAGAGATATGAGCAAAGTGAAGTGATTTGTTTGTATGAATATGGGTCACTATGATGGATAGTGTCCCAACAAGAAGAAGAAGAAGGGTGGTACCGCAGCTACAACAGAGGAGGCAAAGTTTCAGACTATGTTTGAGAGAGAGTGTGCTTTCTCATATGCTTCACTTCATTTGAGACGACACCCAGTATCTAGTATATAGACAACGGGGCTTTGAGCCATCTGATTGGAGTGAGAGAGAATTTGACCAATCTCAGAGACATAGAGGCCAGGATGGATATTGATCTCGGTAATGACTCCTTGTTCAAAGTTGCTGGGATTGGCATTGTTACCTTTTAGAGAGAAGACATGCCACCTATATCATTCAGAGTTGTTCTCTATGTCCCTGGGCTGAAGAAGAATTTGATATCAGTTTCCACCCTCCAGGATAGGGGTATTGAGGTTTCCTTCAGAGGGACAAAGGTCTTCATACACCCTAAGGGGTCCTCTCTCACCTCAGGGCAGGTGATTGGAGTGAGGGATGGGAAACTTTTCAAATTGTTTTTTCAGCCTCTTCATGCCTTGGTAGTGAGTAGCGACAGGATGCGGAAGTTATGTGAGTTATGGAATTGGAGGATGGATCACATTTATCATGGGGCTCTTGGAGGATTGAGAGAGGTTGTGACAGGAGTGCCACATATCAATGTAGAAAATTAATATGTTTGCAGAGGGTGTGCGCTTGGTAAGTTTACCAAGGACTCGTTTCCCAACAGTGACACTGGGCCAGTTGGGATACTGGATTTAGTACACACCGATGTGTGTGGGCCCATGTCTCAGGCATCCTTGAGTGGTCATGAGTACCATATCACATTCATTGATGACTACTCAAGGAAGAACTGGATCTATTTCCTGAAGACCAAGAGTGAGGTATTCAAGAGGTTCCAAGAGTTCAAAGCTCTTGTGGAGAACTAGACTGGAAAGAGGATCAGGTCTTGCGGTCAGATAATGAAGGAGAGTATTCCTCCACTCATTTTGTAGATTTATGTGCCCATGCTGGCATCAAAAGACAAATGTTTATACCCTACAACCCCCAATAGAACGGGGATGCGAGATCTATGCTGCATGATCAGTGTTTTCCTCTTTACCTATGGGAAGAGATGAGTGCTACTGCAGTTTACCTGTAGAATAGGAGTCCCCACATGATTTTGGGGAAGATGACTCCTGAGGAGGCCTTCACTGGAAGGAGGCCTGATGTTGAGCACATCAAGATTTTTGGGTGCTTGACTTATTCTCATGTCCCCTCAGAGAAGAGGACAAAGCTAGACCCCACAACCCAATAGGGGATTCTAGTTGGATACTTAGAGGTTTCCAAAGCCTACTGGATCTACGTTCCATCACTGAGTAGAGTGGTGGTGAGCATAGATGTCAGATTTTAGGAGGGTATTGATTTTAAGAGATCTCTCGAGTCGAGAGTCAGTGTGGAGGATGATGCACATGAATCGATTGATGTCTTAGAGGGAGCATAACCTCATGTTTCTAGTACGTTAGTTTCAGGGGTGACATGGTCACCTTACATGTCTTCAGAGTCATAATCAGAGGGTGTTCAGTCAGAGGGGGTAGAGGCTTCAGGATCTCAAAGTATTGAGACTAGACCTGAGGCAGATACTCTTAGGCAGGGAGATCTTACTTCTCCATTGACTACTTCAGGGAAGAGGAGACCTATATGGTTTAAGGAGACCCTAAAGGAATTCAAGGAGAACGTAGGAGAACCCAAGAGAAAATTCAGAGAGAATAAACCTACAATGAGGCTTGGATACTATTTTTCTTTAGTGACGAGTATCTCAGATACTAAGCCACAAACATTTGGGTAGGTAGTGGACCAATAGGTTTGGCAAGAGGCCATGTGGAGGAGTATGAATCCATTGTGTGCAACGATGTTTGGGAGGTGGTTCCGAGGCCAGTGGGGAAGTCAGTTGCGACTTCCAGGTGGTTGTACAAAACCAAGAATGATGCATATGGCAGCATAGAGAAACACAAGGCTCGATTTGTGGCACAAGGATTCTATCAAATAGAGGGAGTCGATTATGATGAGACATTTTCACCATTTGCAAGATACACCTCGATCAGGAGTATTGTTTCCATAACGGCGGAGATGGGTTGGAGCATACATTAGATGGATGTGAAGACCACATTTCTAAATGGATTTATAGAGGAGGAGGTGTACATTGAGTAGCCACATGGGTTCAAGGTGAGTGAGAGGGAGTCTCACATGTGCCTTTTGAGAAAGACACTTTATGGTCTGAAGCAAGCTCCTAGAGCTTGGTATTCATGTATTGACATATACTTGGTTCATATGGGTTTCGAGAAGAGAGATGCTAATCCTAACCTCTATTACATCATTAGAGGTGAGAACACACTCATTCTCATTCTGTATGTGGATGACTTGTTCATCACAGGAGCAGAGGATCTCATAGCTGAGTGCAAGTTGGGATTTACATCGGAGTTTAAGATGAGTGACATTGGGTTGATGCACTATTTTCTATGTATGGAGGTATGGCAGGAGGAGGGACACATATTTGTCGGGTAGGGAAAGTATGTTGTAGATATTCTGAGCATATTTCAGATGGAGGACTGCAAACCTATGTCGACACCCATGGTTACCAACTGGAAGAATCTTAGTGCTTCAGATTCCTAGTTGGTAGATGATACAATTTATAGGAAGTTGATCGGTTCACTTATGTATCTGGTCAACACTAGACCATATATTTGTTTTTCCGTGAACACTCTCAGCCAACATATGGTAGACCTGAGGAGTGTTCACTGGATTGGGGAAAAACATGTGTTGAGGTACATTGTTGGGACAATTGATTATGGCCTGGAATATATTAGAGGTGATGGGGTCAATTTGGTTGGCTACACCAACTCAGACTGGGCATGATGTGATAATGACAGGAAAAGCACCTCATGGTGTTGTTTTGGTTGGGGTTCAGGACTTGTTTCCTGGTTTAGCCGGAAGCAGAAGTCAGTTGCTTTGAGTTTTGTCGAGGCAGAGTACATGGTGGCCAGTTAAGCCAGTTGAGAAGCCATTTGGCTTCGTAAGAAGATGGTAGGATTATTTGGTCAGGAGTTGCCACCGACCATCATACACTGTGTTAGCACTTTGTAAATTTGTTCGACTGATAAACAAATGACAGAGGTAACCTACAAACCAAATTTAGAGATGGGTACTAGCCTGCTCAGCTCAGAGAGGGCTCTCTCTTCTCACTTGTTCTTTAATAGATGAATTTTCTTTAACAAATCAATGTCTAGGTTTTGTTGTTTTGAAGGGTTTTTTATAAATTTGATGGCAAGGAAGGGGATGGACACTTAGGGATATGGAGTCAAACTTCTGAAATGAATGGAAGCACTGATTAGTTGGTAGAACTCTCCAGAGGATAAAGGCCAAATGAGGTGATAAATTTGAGTTATAAATTGTAAATTTGCAGAGTGTAGGAAGAAAAGAAAAACATATAACTGCATCAAAGAATTAAATAAATGAATTCTGAATTAGTTAGGAAGAACTTAACATAGTTTAAATTGCTTCAGCTTAGAGCATCACAAGATGAATTTTGGGCCTTTGAATATCCAATTTAAACAGAAGACAGTGAAAATGAAATCATAACTACAAGAAATACATACAAAGAGAGGAGACAAACTTAGATCACCACCATTAGAATCTTTTCATGGAAACTTCAAGACTTCTACATGTGTATTCTATTCAGCTTCAGAGAATTACATTCAAGTTCAGAATAGCTAAAATTGTGCCCTTGCACTTCTGCCAACTTCTAATACATTTGGAACTCCTAATATTTATACAAGTTGAGCTCCTTCGGTTTGAAACCGATTTTCTCTGCTCTGGTCTTCCACGTGATCTGCCACCTTCAGTGACATCTGGATATCATCTATCGGACCTTGGAAAACCGCACTTTGTCTTACCCAACCATACTATCTCCTTCCATTGCAAGTCATAAGGGATATCGTAATCTGTCATTTATTTGATTAGGATCTCCAGGTCAATGGAGGAAGAATATGTCATGACTGGTAGTCCAATTTTGACTGCTTTGAACTGATTCATAATTTCAAAGTCTGTGATCAGATGTTCAACTAATGTGGCTCCTTTCATATTTTCCTCTAGGGTTTCGAACTTGGAGTGATCCATTCTGCACTGAGTGAGGCAAGCATTGTATTCTTCCTGATCATACAAATTTCTCTTTCCATCCCAAGATGGTGGGAGGCCTTTGATAAACAATTCTTCAAACAAATATTTAAACTCTTACACACTTTGCTCCATCTGTGTTGCCTTGGTTTGGACTGATTTCAACAGGTTGTGTTTAGCAATAACCCTCCTGGCCCAGATGATCAATGTAGTTCTGTATTTAACTCCAATATTCCGAAGGTCTGCAGTAGGAATGGAGTTGAGTATATTTATGGCGTTTTGGGCCCATTCTGATGGTTTCTTTGCTAAAGTCTCATTCACAATAGTGCACCTGCTTCTGGTTGTGGTGGCTATGCTATCTTTATCATTAATGAAATTCAAATATACTCTGAACTTGGCAACTTCAACAACTATAGAGTCCCAGATGATATGCTTGGCCCTCTACAACATGCCTTTGCTTCTTAATCTCATCTTCAACTTATCTATCCTTTCCTGTAGGACTTCATTCTTCTTTTGGAATTGAGCCATTCTTTCATACTTTTCCTGCATCTCCTGCTTCAATTTCTCTTTTTAGCCCTCTGATTTCTCCTTCTTTCAGGCTAACTTGTGACATAGCTTGGACAAGTCCTTCAGTGTTTGGCCCAACTTCTGCAGTAGGAGGTACAACTATAGTCTTGTTTAGCAGTTCTGTCTGCTCTTGTGACCACCTAACCTTTTCTTGCTCTAGATGCATAGCTCTAGCCTTGTAGTCCAATGCCTCTTGAAGAAGTGTTTCATTTTCTTGTTCTAGAGCAACCAATTTTGTTGTTTGTGGATGCTCTGTAGCAGAAATTTTCAATTTCTTCTTCAAGCTTTGATTTTTTTTTTTTTTTTCATCCAATGAGGATTTCAACCCTTGGGTGCCTTCAAATTTCATCCTCTTGACCTGAGTCTGCCAAGTTCTGCTAGATTCTTTTTTATGCCTCAGCTGCCCTTCCAATTTCATTGCATAAGATGATAGCTTTGAATTCTTCAAGCTTAAACTCAGGAAATCATAATACAACATCTCACTGGTATTCTTATGGAATTTGACCTTGTTTGGAGCACTGATGTTGTCATACCTTATCTTTATCTCAAAGACCTTGTCTTCATTTGCAAATGCAATGTTAAAAGTCCTCTTCTCAACATCTCTTACTGTGAACAAAGAAGATTTATGATGAGAAATATTTTCCACTGCAGGGACTAAATCCCTCATCTCACCTAGAGCTGTGTTTCCCTTCTCAGCATACTGTTTTTCCAAATCTTCTTTATATTGATAAACTACCTCAGATGTTTTATCAAATATGTATTTCTTGCTGCTAAAGGTTCTTGAGCCACCTTCACTTTGGATTTTTCTTTCCTTTTCAACTTCTACATTGCTTGTACCACTTTCCACCATATCTATATTTACTTGTTCTCTGCGCTCTTCCTCTAAATTTACAATCTGTGGAGACTATGTAATATTCATCTTCTTTGGGGAAGTTTGCTGATCACTGATGCCCATGGCCTCTGAACTGCTTCTCTTGCTGTAAACACTTATCTTGGGGACTTTTAATATCAAGTTCTGAGGAGCTTGTTGTGTTTGACTTTGTTGCAGGGTTGCCTCCACTTGCTGTGTTAGAGTTGGTTGCAATATTGCTTCCATATCAACAAAGACTTTTATATTTTCCATCTTATCAAAACCCTTAACCTATTCATGCTCATAAGGGGCTTGTTTGTTCATCAATCTTCTGTTGGATATGATTTGATGTGGATCATACCTGCTTCCCTGTAGCTGTGAAAAACCAAAATCTTTGAGCTTTGCTTGAATCTGAGATAAGCATGATCTAGCTATGACAATGAAGGGGCCAATGATAAAAGGGAACTTGAGTTTAGAGGCTTTGCGCAATTTCGGGAAATACTCTGTGTCAGATATAATTCTCTGCTTGATGAATTCAAGGGAAAATATTCCGGGGGTCAAAAAAATAGGCAATAGATAGGGGGATTCATGACAACCATAAACCCAGATTATTGTTGAGTGCATGAAAATAGTACCCAATCCCCTACTTTGTTCTCTGGATTTGGCTGTAGATAGATCCTCATGTCATCCAAAACTCTGGGTAGGATGGTATTGAAGATCAAATTGTAAACTCTGGACATGACTTTGTTGATGAAGATGAGTAATGTAATCCTTTTAGATTCAGTTGATACAAATGTTGCTTCAGGAAATTCTCTCTTATTGGTTTCCAGGAAAATATTTAGCAGATAGGTGTAGTATCTGAAATGCCTTAGTGAGAGAAAATTCACTAGCTGTTTACGGATATTATCAGCTATGAATTGATCAAAACTGATGCGGACTGACAGACCAAACTCTGACTTAAAAAAGGTCAAAAGAAAATCGAGCATGACCTCGACTACATATTTTTCATTGACTAGACCTAAAATTTGACTCAATAGGGAGCATACCCATTAGACTTCCATAACCATTATATTCACATTCATTGGCAAACAAAGACTCTCTGAAAAATGTTATGGTTTGACAGTTGTCTGTAAAAACAGATCTCGAACCTTTGTTGGACACTCTCTGTATACCGTAATTAGCTTTTATTCATTGAAAGGTTTAGACATTGCGCAGAAAGACTTTGGTATATCGAGGGACTCTCGAATTGACATACTCTCTACCCGACACATGACCTTGGACCCTCGTTTATTCACGATGACTCTTTCTTCATGTGACTATTTTTCGATGCACCAACCTATAAATTTGGGAAAAGGGAAAGCGATTTCGACGACATAAGGGACTATGGTGGCCTGGACTGCTTCAAGGAATGATATACATTTTCCTACTTTATCAGATAGGTTACTTCTGGAAACAGAGATGGGAGAAATGGTGATTTCGGTATCAAAAATGTCGAGATCGTGGTCAATTAGGGCTTCTTCATTAGCCACAGGATCTTGTTCTGTTACTGAGGTTATGATATGATCTATGGTTGTGATGAAAAATACTTGGAAATGAGTGGAAATGGCATGAAATTGGTGTACTGTTGATTTGTAGTTGAACGAGGGTGGTCACACCAAGTTTCAAACGGTTCAGTTGTTCAAAATAATAATAAAATAAACAAAAATTCCCTTTTATACTTTTCCAAATTTCAGGGGCGCGTGGAAGTGGTTTGGGGCAACCCACTTTTCACCCCGAAATGCACCTGATGGCGCCATGTATCCCTGAATGAAAACCACGTTTTAAATTTCAGCTCGCTCTCCAAAATTAACCTCCACGTAGTTCCTCCCCCCGAAATAATCCTCGATCGTTGATCTTGATAGGTCATGACTTGTGACGTGTCGGGCCCCATCACTTAGTGATCCCGCCAGATTTAGCTTCTCCCTGCCATATTTAGCCCCTTCTCTAGTTTGTCGGGCTTCCAAACTGGTTTAGCACCTCGCCAGATCCTGGAATATCGATTTCACATAAAAATTTTAATGGTGACTAACATGGGCTCCAACTGGGGATCCTATCCTCCTAGTGAGGTAGCAAAGAACGATAGACCAAGTGCCTTCCCATTGGGATTTATTTCACTTATGCAACTAAATCGATCAACATCTTATTCACAAAATTTCGTTCACATAACTCAAATTATACTCAACATAACTTAGGGCCTTCACTTCGGGCTTCAATTTCTGTTGATTTGATTTCAATTACTTCAACTGAAAAACAAAAATGGTTATATACAATGAAATGGAAAGGGCAGATATTTCTTTAGGCGAGATAATGCTTGAGAAACTTTCCATTTACAGGGCCTCCACCAACAAGATCTCCATTCTATTCCTGTAGCATATATGCATTATTTCCATGGTATGACACAATTTTGAAAGGTCCCAACCACAGATGGTCAAATTTCCCATGTTTTCCTCTGTCTTCATTCATGGCATCCCATTTCAACACTAAATCCCCTACTTTGAAATCATCCTCCTTAGTATGCCTATCAAAAGTTTTTTTAACCCTGTCTTGGTGTAGTTGAGAGTTGTTGAAGGATTTCTCTCTTGTTTGATGAACATTTATTAGTTCATTTGTCCTCCTCCAAGTGGAATCTGGTTCAACATCTTTCTCTTGTAGTAATCTCATCATTGGAAATCCTAATGAAGTAGGAAAAATCGCCTATGTGCCATACACAATCTCGAAGGGTGAAGTAGCAATAGATCTTTTAGTAGTGATTCTGTCAGCCCATAATGCATGGATAAGCTTCTTGTGCCAAGCCTTTTGTTAGCTTGCAACATTTTTTTGATAATTCTGGTTAAACTCTTATTGGATGACTAAGCTAATCCATTACCTTGAGGGTAATAAGTTGTGGAATGGCCAAGAGTTATACTGTAATCACTGCAATTTTTTTCCATCTTTTTGGACTTAAATGCTGCTACATTGTCTATAATGATTTTGATTGGACAACAAAATATGGACACAATATTCTTTTCTAAGAACTGAATGATAATAGTATCCGTGGCTTGCCTTATGGGAACTGCTTCAATCCACTTGATGAAATAATTTTTGGCTGTAAGTATCCACTTGTGCCGAGCTAAGGACCGTGGATGGATTTCTCCTATAAAATCAAGGCCCCATTGTCTAAAAGGTGTTTCAAAAGAGATAGGCTTCAAGGGAAAATGCTGCAGTTTCCTCTTTCCATAAAAAAATTGGCATTCATGATAGCTTGATACTTTTTTGTAAACATCATAAAAAATGCTAGGTCAATATAAGTCAGCCTTCAATATCTAGTGCACAGTAGTTTTCCAATAATGGTGTCCTCCACAATCACCTTTATGAAACTCTCTAATGGTTTTGTCTACTTCTCCCTCCAACAAACAACTCAACAAGATTCCTCCTGGATCCTTCCAATACAAAGATTGATTTAAAATACAAAACTTTGCTTCCTTCAACTTCAAAAACCTGGCCTTGGTTTTGCTCAATTGAGGAGGATCCTACAAATTTCTCAATACATAAATAATGTCAGCATAGGATGGGGAGTCAAGGAATTTTTGGGATACCAGAGGGACCTTTTCTTCTTTTGATAGTAGTTTTCCAATAATGGTGCCCTCCACAATCACCTTTATGAAACTCTCTGATGGTTTTGTCTACTTCTCCCTCCAACAAACAACTCAACAAGATTCATCCTGGATCCTTCCAATACAGAGATTGATTTAAAATACAAAACTTTGCTTCCTTCAACTTCAAAAACCTGGCCTTGGTTTTGCTCAATTGAGGAGGATCCTACAAATTTCTCAATACATAAATAATGTCAGCATAGGATGGGGAGTCAAGGAATTTTTGGGATACCAGAGGGACCTTTTCTTCTTTTGATATTGCTGACAAATCAACAATGAAATTAATTCCAAAAAGCTCACAATTTGACTGTTCCATCAACTTTGCAAGTCCCTACCCCTTGATCAACTTTGTAGGTTTGATATCGAGGTCATATTCCAACAACACAACTATCCACTTGCCCCTTTTCCCCTCAGGATCATGCTGAGTTAAAATGTCTTTCACATAACTGTTGGGCACATAAGAAATGGTATGAGAATGCAGGATATATACTCTAAACTCCTTTAGGGCCTTGACCAATGCATATGCCTTCTTTTCCATGATAACATACTTTAATGGGGAATTCCTCAATGTCTTGCTATAGTATGCTATAGGCCTCTGGAAATTCTATTCATCTTTTTGTAATAAAACACCAACAATGGTGTGCTCTGAGGCAAAAGAAAACAATATAAAGTCTTTTGCAAAATTGAGACTGGCCAACATTGGGGCCTTGGTCAATGCCACTTTAATATCTTTAAAGGATTTTCTGGCTTCACGGGTCCACTTTATCTCATTTCCTTTCCTGAGCATGTTAGTAATATGCTTTATGATTTCATCCAGGTTAGGGATGCATCTTCTCAGAAAATTTACTTTCCCTAGGAAAGATTGCACTTATTTTTTGCTTCTAGGTGTGCCAATTTTTAAGATTCCCTCAAATCTCCTAGGATCTATCTTTATTCCCTCCTTTTAAATAATGTGCCCAAGCAACTTCCTCTCTTCCATGCCAAAATTAGACTTCTTGGGATTCAATGAAATGCCAAACTTCTGTAATGTCCCCACTTTGGGACATCATCACAGGGCAGAGATTTATGATGACCATAGTAGTCAGATGGATGCTATAGCGAGTACAAGGGTATTTGAGAGGCATTGTGGGGTCCATATTGCATTGATGGTCATATTCCATCATTATGAGCCATTACGCATAGGTTGGCTTTGGTTTCGTTGCATTCCGACGATTTCCAGGATTTTGACTATTTTGAGCTATAAGTTAATGGAATTCACTAAAGAGGTCATTTTGGGCACATTACTTGGAGGAACCTCTCAGTGTAATAACTCATTGGAATCGGGAGGAACAACACTACAGGATGGGATGGCTAGAAGTGACTTTCAGTGGCCAGGGAAGCCACAAGGAG
>JZKD02S2393038.1:265001-284175 GCA_000966675.3 Picea glauca
GGTTTGGAGTGGGTCTGCAGGTACTTGTCCTATGGGGCAAGACCTTTTCTTCTGCTTGGCCATCATGATAGGGCATGGAGGGGTTTGGATAGGTACTTCTTCTACAGAGATGCCTATATAGATACAGTTTTTGGACAGCAGGTCCAATGGTCACAGGTATTTTAGCTGGAGGACCCAGGAGAGGAGGGTTCATGATGTATTCAGTGGGCAGACAGTCATGGTCAGAGTAGTGCAGTGTCAGCATGAGGATCTTCGACAGAGGTTAGCATGGGACCCAGGGATTGCAGGATTGAGCAGTTCATTGACTGTAAGGGGAGAGTGGACCATGGCAGGGGAAAGTTACTCTAACTTTCCATTGATCTTCAGTGTTGAGAGGAGCGCATCGGTTGCGGGTGCCTCATAGAGGTCTTGCATCACCTCAATCGGGCATCGACACATGCAGTTGATGGAGGCCGTGTGGATCTTGGTAGAGATTTGGAGGATGGACTCATTCCGAGATGAGGCCATGGGTCAGGTGCAGGAGGTTCACAGGGTTGATATCTTCCAGGACTRTTCTTCAYAGAGTATTGCAGTTCACTTCCTGATATGGGATCCAGGGGGTGGAGTGTGCTATTGTTCATCGTTGGATGGGTTCTACTATGTATCCCACAGGTGGACATGGGATCCTGGTATTTTAATTGGAGGGATTTGGGTATTGCTTGAGGACAACCAATTTTCTAGTAGGGAGGATTGTAATGTCCCCACTTTGGGACATCATCATAGGGCAAAGATTTATGATGACCAGAGTAGTCAGATGGATGCTATAGCGAGTACAAGGGTATTTGAGAGGCATTGTGGGGTCCATCTTGCATTGATGATCATATTCCATCATTATGAGCCATTCCGCATAGGCTGGATTTGGTTTCATTGCATTCCGACGATTTCCAGGATTTTGACTATTTTGAGCTATAAGTCAATGTAATTCACTAAAGAGGTCATTTTGGGCACATTACTTGGAGGAACCTCTCAGTGTAATAGCTCATTGGAATTGGGAGGAGAAACACTACAGGATGGGGTGGCTAGAAGTGACTTTCAGTGGCCAGGGAAGCCACAAGGAGAGATAAGGAGCTTTTCAAAGGAAAAAGGTTAATTAATTAATTAAAGTGATTTAATTAATTAATTAAATATTAATAAAATGAAAGTCACTTTGGAGGGACAAGGTGAGCCAAAAGGTATAAAGGAAAGGCAAGGGCCTCTTCTCTTGGGGGTTTTGAGGGTTTTGACTTAACAAACCCTAGAGGACGATTCGATGGTGAAAGATTCCACCTAGCTTGTCCCAAGCTTGGTCTCGGAGATGCAATACTCTCCCACACCATTCTAGCAGATCTACATCAGTGCAGGAGGTTCTACACAGCCACAGGCACAGGAAGAGGAGGAGGGTGCACCATTGGGGGTAACTTCCAGCAAGGGGGGCACACCATCTTTGGAGAGAGATTCGCTGTAGGAGATTGGCAGGGCCGTTGAGGATTCTATCACTTGGGTTTTCATTACAGAGCCTTGGACATCAGATCTAGTGCTTTCTGAGATAGTTTTATGGCTAAGATTATTTCTTGAGCAGTGGGGCGAATTGAAGAGAAGGAGGGTGTTTTTGAGATTCAGATCTAGTCCGTTTAGAGGGGTTACACTTTAGATCTGACCCTGAGACTTCACCTAGTGACTTGCAGTGTCCCGATCTATATTTCTAGAGAGTTTCAGAGCATTTGGAGGCCTCCTTCAGTAGGGTCGAATTATCTAGGGCTTCAGTCATCCAGTGGGGCGCACCATTCAGTGGGGGATTTAAGATCTACAGAGATTGAGAGGGATCTTCGAGATTCAGGCACCTGGGTTGTTCTTACCATCACCCGATCTATCAGTTGGCATATTTCTTAGGGTGATTGGACACTTTTGGCAGCAGGGCTGAGTTATTGAGGGTTTCAGCCTTCTATTGGAGTGTGGCATTCTTCAACTGGAGAGTTTGGCATTCAGATCTGCTTGTATTGATCTTCATTTATTATTCAGCCTTTGGAGGCATCTTTTGTATTAGTGGGATCATTTTGTAGCGGCTCTTATCTATTGTCTATCTTCTTGGCCATCTGTTGAGCATTCCAGATCGACATCTTCATCGTAGCAGGTTTCTCTATTTTATGAATAAAGAAGATTTGAGATGTTTTGGCTTCTCTATCTTATTGCATATGGTTGAGGTATGTTCCATGGTTATCTCTTTCTGTCATTTGCTGCATACACACATATAAACACATCTAAACAAATAGATCAACAAACTGTTTGACGAAATACCTCGCTCAGAAAAAGTTTTAATAAGACACCAAAACAGTGATGATCCTTGGATAATGGATTGGGATCATTACAACTTCCTACATTTTTGAAAATCCCTTCTTAGATGTTTAAGATGTTCTTCATCAGAAACTGAATATACAGTGATATCATCTAAGTAAATAACAATAAATTTATCTTTTTCATCAGTAAAGACTATATCCATATCTCTTTGGAAGGTTTCGCCTGAATTCATGTTTCCCTATTAGAATTTTATTTGATCTTTCCTGAAGCCATGAGATTTACTTCAACTTCTATTGCATCACTCATCATATTATCTAGTGAAGTGGATCCTCTTTCCCTTAACAACAAAGAAAAATCACTTTCAAAGGAATCAACATATATAAGTTGAGCATCTCTAGGAGGAGGTTTTACTTTAGTGGGAATTGAGTTGTAAACTTTCATAAATCTAGCTGAAATCTCTTGTATTGTTTCATCAGGCGACCTTCTCATGTTGTTGTACTGGGTTAGCAACCGAAGGGGGTTTTTCTTATCACCCCACTTTGCAAGAAAACTTGTTTCAAAGGCTTCAAAATTTAGGATACTTGCTGCTGGGAGAGCTCTGAACCATTTTCTGACTTCTCCTGCAAGACTTTGTGCAAACAACCTCATTTTTGCATCTTCAAAATCTACTTCTTCTAGGTCCACAAAATCATTGAACCAGTCTAAATGTTTTTGGGCTGACACATTGCCTTCATCATCATACAACTTAATCCTCTGATTATACTCCCGGGGCAAATCATGTAACTGAGCAAGTAGAACAAGAGGGGAAAACCTAGCTGCCATGGCTGCAGTAAGAACCTGAAGTGGATGATGGTTCTAAGTAGGAATCACAAGAGTTTTAATAGAGGCATCTAAAATTAAATCTTGGAATCTCTTCTCCTCAAAGATGATTTCATTCAAACTGGACTCAGATTTAATTCTGAACAGAGTTTGCTCAAATTTCAAATCAAAATCAAGGTCTTCAATGCTTTTCACTCCATCTTTGGGCAAGGATAGATATCTGTCTAGACAAAAAACTGGGCTTATTGGATTTTCTTTTCTTTTGTGTACAATTTTCTCAGGATCAGACACATGGATTGTTGCTTCTGGGTATGGATTCCTTTGGGTATGAATTCTCTTATGAGCCAAGATTTCCTGCTCAAACTACTTTATGCTACTGGTCTCTTTATAATGGAGTCGCCAAGGTAAATTTATTTTCAGCCAATAAGGTGTTTGATTCACTGTCACCCTCAGGAATCAAATCTGAAACTTTAAGTCGTTCTTTTCCCAGGGAAGATTTCACTTTCAATCCCCGACAGTGGCGCCAAAATGTTATCATGCAATTCCAAAAACAATATAATCTTCGAAACAAAAAGGTGCATGCAAATCCTCCAAAGGGAAATCCCACTAAAGAATCTCAAAATAATACATCTTCTTCAAGTCAGCTTAAGAAGGACTATGTTGCAAAAGATGTTATGGAGAAAAGAAGGAAGAAGGAATAACTTCCAAAGAAAGTACCTAAAGTAAGAAATGAGACAACCATTAAAGAGGTAGAAAAAACCTCTTCTTCCTTTAACTTTGAAAGTGAGATGGCCAAAATTAAAATCTCTGTTCCTTTCAATGAACTGATAAAGAATAGTGAATATAGAAATCAGATCATTAAGATGCTCAAGATGGAAGAAAATTTTGATACTTTAAATATACAAGATGATCATCCTACCATCTTGTTTGGCCCACATGTAGAGGAGAGTCGTGATGCTGATGAGGTCCGTCCTTTCTATGTCAGTATGAAGATTCATGATATGACTCTGCACAATGCTATGTTAGATTTAGGAGGATCCCATAATCTGATGCCCAAGGTAGTCATGGACCAGTTGGGCCTGGACATTACAAGGCCTTACAAAGATATTTTCTTTTTTGATTCAAGGAAGGTGAAATTCTTGGGCCTAATCAAAGATCTGGTGGTATCTTTGTCTCAAATTCCAGCGAAAAATATGGTCATGGATGTGGTAGCTGTTGATATTCCTCCTAAATTTGGAATGTTGTTATCTAGGTCATGGGCTGCAAAGTTGAAAGGGACTCCGTAAATGGATATATCATATGCCACTATCCTTGATTTTGGTCAAGATATGAGCTTGTACATGGAGGTTTTTCTCAAGTAAATGGTCAGTAACAAAGCCCATCCAAACAACCATCCCATTTACTTTGTGGAGACCGAGATTGGTTCTTCCATTTTCTTTAATGATTCGAGTTTTGAAGAGAAGGTGCCAGAGACTGATATGACTACCAAAGAAAATTCTGATCAGCAAACTGAGAAAAATTCAGAACAACAAGACAGTGCCGAAAATGAGATGTGGAACATGAGCTTTGATGGAGCTGTCAACAGAGAAGGAGGAGGTGCTAGTGTGTGGATTAACCCCCCTAGATTGGCCACAAAACTTTGCTCTTACAAGCTTTATTTTGATTGCACAAATAATATGGCTGAATATGAGGCATTAGTGTTGGGATTGAAGACTTTGAAAGAAATGGGTGCTAGGAGGATAGTTGTACATGGATATTCTGAGTTGATTATAAATCAAGTAAAAGGCATATATCAAGCAAAGAACCCCAGATTAAGAGCATATAGGAATATAGTGCTTGACCTTCTTGAATAATTTTCAGAATATAGTCTCTCAATGATTCCAAGGGGTCATAATCAGATTGCTTATTGTCTAGCTACTTCAGCCTCAGTTTTCAAAAAATCCAATTTTTCCTAACAGGGGATATGAGATTGAGGTCAAGCACAGACCAACAATACCTAATAATATTAAGTACTGGTAGGTTTTTGAAGATGATAAACAAATAGAAAGTTTCTTTAAGCTGGATGGCGAATTTGCAAATTTGCAAATTTGAATATTGATGAGGAATATTGTTGTGAAGAAGAAGATGCAGTTGTGTTTGCAAATGATGGCTATTTCAAGAATCAGATTGTTGGTAAGGATATAATGCAGCTAAAAAATAACATCATTCCCAAAGGCCTGGTCCCATTAGAAAAACTCTTTGACAACAATGATGTAGCTAGGAGTCCTAAAATTACTGTAAATGATGGAGATGTTGAAGATTGCAACATTGTGACTCAGGAAGATCCCAAGATCGTCAAGCTATCCAAGAGACTTAGCCCATAGGTCAAGTAAAGGTATATCGATTTAATGAAAGAATTTCCTGGAGTTATGAAGATCTAAAAGTTTATGATACCAAGGTGATTCAACGTGTGATTCCAGTCAAAGAAGATCATAAAAATTTCAAGTAGAAATTAAGAAGAATCAATCCTTTACTACTGCCCTTGATTGAAAAGGAGATAAAAAGTTGTTTGAAGCCAAGATCATAGTAGCTTTGAGATTTTCTAAGTGGGTGGCAAATCTGGTACATGTCAGAAAGAAAAGTGGAGAGATCAGATTATGTGTGGACTACCAAAATCTGAACAATGTATCTCTCAAGGAAAATTACCCATTGCCTAAGATGGTGATCCAGACATCCAAAAACCTAACCCTAGGAGATGAAGCGCCAAAAGTCATGTGGACCCCGTTTGGGTAAGTTAGTACAACAACTTCCCGGGGTCGTAACTTTTGCATACGATCTCCATTTTAGTCGCATGATAGCCCATTCGAAAGGTCTCGTCGAGGAGATTCATTTTAAGTGAAATATCAAAGGAAATTTTATATTGAAAACCTATTTTCCCCAAAAACATCATTTAGGGCCTTAAAACGGCTCCGGAAGTGAATACTGCTAAAAATAGTAAATTACCAAAATTGCTAGAAAACTATTTTGAGCCAGTTGGAAAAGGTGGGTGGCCACCAATATCCACCTAGATCAATCCTCCCTCCTTAGGAAGCAATGGTCTCCATTTCATTGAGGTCCCCCATCAGATGAGGACATTTCTGTTGAATTTGGCCCCGGGTTCAAGCCACTTGCCTTGGTGCAGGAGTTGCCCTGCTTTGACGACTTGATAAAGATGGATCCTTTGTTGTCGAGTGCCCGTGATCTGTGTGTCCACAATATGATCATTGGATGCATGTTGTATGTAGTCGGGGTTGAGAACTGTTGGTGTCAGTTGTTCTGCTACTTCTGAGGTTTCCAATAATGGTGGGAAATAAGGGCGAAGGAGATCCACATTGAACACTGGGTGCAAGCCAAGGAAATGAGGAATGTTGAGCTCAAAAGAATTATCCCCCATGACCTTGACCCATAATAGAGTGGGCAAAGCTTCCGATGGGGTCCGGTAAGGCGTTCTTTCTGCAAGTGCAACCAAACTTTGCCGCCCATCTGAAACTTATGTGGCACTCGATGTTGATCATGGCGTTGTTTGTACTTCTCATTGGACTTCTGTAGGATATCCTGAACCTATTGACGGATGTGCTGGATCTGCTCAATGAACCGAGTGGCTTTGTCAACTTCAATTGGAGCAGGAGATGAGTCGGTCGAGGTGACTGCAAGGGGAAGTGCAACATCTATGGGACCCAATGGTTGGAATCCCAACCCCACCTAAAAGGGGCTATGGTCGGTTGAGCTATGCAGGGCTCGGTTGTATCTATGCTGGACATATGGAAGGGTCTCATCCCATGTGCGAGGGTGCTTTGAATTATACATGAAAAATATATGCACAATCATTCGATTTACAACCTCAGTTTGGCCATTTGTCTGGGGGTGGAAGGTCGTGGATTTGGTGAGCTTGGTGTCCAGCAATGACCAGAGGCTCGACCAGAATGTGATGAGAAATCGATTTTTCTGATCTGAGACAATGGTTTGTGGGAGTCCAAAATGTACCCAGACTCGTTCAAAGAAGAGCTTGGCAGTGACCTCTGCTGTGATGCTCTTCTTGCAGGCAACCATAATCGCCATCTTAGAAAAGTGATCAACAACCACAAAAACAAATTCATTTCCCCGCTTGGTGGATGGGAGGCCCGACATGTAGTCCATTGAGATGGATTCCCATGGCCTGTCAGGAGTAGGAAGAAGGGTGTAAAGGTCCTATTTCTTAGTGGTCAGTTTGGAAATAACGCAGGCAGAGCAGGACCTGATGTACTTGCAGACATCCTATCGAAGTTACGACCAGTAGAAATGTTTCTATAGCATTGCCACTGTCTTTTCGATGCCGAAGTGTCCTGCCACCAGACTGTAGTGGGCTTCCTAGATCAGCTTCGCTCGCTCGCTTGATGGAACACATATATGGCCCAGACGACACAACAAACCATCCTGAAGATGGAATTATCGACAACTACATTTGCACCCAACATTTGGTAGGTGGTGGCGAAGTCCGGGTCCGTCTCATAGAGTTGGGGCCATCCAGAGGTCTCATGGCCGCAAGAGTCTAGCACCATGGTGAGTGCCGCGACTGGTGGTGTGTTGAGGTAATCATCGACGCGATTGGTGCTTCTTGTTTTATACTTGATGTTGAGGTGGAATTTTTGCAAGTATGTGGACCAATTTTGATGGTGGTCATTCTGCAATTTTCCTTGTGTCTGCATGAACTACAGTGGCTTATGATTAGTGTGGATGACTGTCTCCTTCTCAAGAATGTAATGTCTCCACTGGTGGCAGGCTTGCACAATGGAGTACATTTCTTTGTCCTAAGTAGGGTACTTACGGACAACATCAGATATTGTCTCACTATGATAGGCCATGTGGTGGTCGTGCTGAGTGAGAACGGTGCCCACAACATAGGCTGAAGCATCTGTCTCAATCTCAAAGGGCTACTGCAGGTTTGGTAGTGAAAGTACTGGGGATGAGCACAAGCACTTCTTCAAATCATCGAACGCTTATTGTTGGGACTGACCCCACACATATTTAGCCTTACCATCACCCCTGGTTATTTGGCTGAAGGCCCATGCAATATGGAAGAATCCCAACAAGAAACTGCGGTATAAATTGGCAAGGCCTAAGAATATTCGAAGCTCAGTGAGTGTGGTTGGGGCTGGCCAGTCATCGATGACTTGGATCTTGGTTGGATCCACATGTACGCCATGTTGATCAATGATGTAGCCCAGGTAATGGACCTTGTCCATTTCGAAGGAGCATTTTTCCAAATTGGCATATATCTTGTGTTGCCACAGGGTGTGCAGAACCTGCTGAATATGCTGCAAGTATTCGGCCCAAGTCTTGCTGTAAATGAGAATGTCATCTAAATACACCACTACAAAAGTATTGGTGAATGGTCGCAGGATATCGTCCATCATCCTCATGAAAGTGGTTGGAGCATTTGTCAAACCAAAGGGCATGACCAACCATTCAAAAAGGCCTTCCTTTGACTTGAAGGCGGTCTTCCATACATCTGTCTGTTCTATCGGGACCTGGTGGTATCCAGACTTCAGATCAATCTTACTGAAGTATTTGGCCCCCATGATTTGATTAAGGAGGTCGTCGATTCGGGGAATCGAGTACTAGTTTCTGACTGTGATTTTATTCAGAGCTCGATAATCAATGCAGAGTCGCCAGGTTCCATCTTTCTTCTGTACCAACATGATTGAGCTCTTGCAAGGTGATGAGCTGGGACGGATGTGCCCCTTATGGAGCAATTCTTGGTTTGTCTCTTGATCTCCTCAGTCTCTAACAGAGAGTGGCGATAGATTGGCCCATTGGGAAGCAGTGCGCCGTGGGTTAGATCGATGGGGTGCTTGACCTGGAAGTGCAAAGGTACCCTGATAGGTGAGGAGAAGATATCCGAGTATTCTTCCATGACCTTATCTACTTGCATTTGCTGTGTGGAGAGGTCGGCCACAAAGACCCTTGATGTGGCTATGATCTTTCGCTTATTCTGAGAGCGAATCACAAAGAAGACAAACTTCCCCGTATGAGAGATGACCTTCTTGCATTGCTTAGCAGAGATCAAGGAAATAACACTAGGTGGGACTACCTCGAGTATCCTGTACAATTTCATGTTCAAAGTAATAATAACACTATGAGGCCTAGACTCATATACAACATGACGTTTCCATAAATAAGCTTGGCCGAAAAGAACATCAAAAACTTCAAGAGGATCAACATCACACAATACCTTGTCTTTGAAGGGCTTGATGCCGTACAACAGTCAACATTGTTGGCTGACACAAAGATCACTTCCTTGGCGGAGCCATCCAATGGTGTAGGGTTGTGGGTGCGACGTTGTCGGCAGGGCCAACCGTTTGATGACCTTTGCTGAGATGAGGTTCTTCTAGCTACCGCTATCAATGATGAAGTGTAATGGGGTGCCTTTTACCCACATCTGTGAATGGAAGAGGCGTTCTCCTTCTTTTGGCTCGTCTGGTTCACCAAGCTGGAGCTTGGTGGTAGCAACGGTGGCACTGGGTTCCATGGCAATGATCCGTCTTCCCCTTTCTGGTTTTGGCTCAGAGTCAGGAGCCGCATCTGATTCAGAGGCTTTCATTTCGGCCACCAACGACTGCTTTGAGTGAAAATCAACAGTGTTATGCCAAGGGCTCTTATGGAAGTCGTACCACTTCCCGATATCTTTCTTTGTCTTTTCGGTGTCCTTCTTTGCTTGCGGCTTGGACTGGTTGTCTTGATACTGTCCATCTTTTCTCTTTCCTTTGTTCTATGGGTTGGGGCCGCCCTTTCCTGGATTTTGTTGTGAGGGGCTCCCAGGCCCAAATTTCCGCGTCTTTTGTCTGAGCTTTTTCTTGATTTTAACGACACATCGGCAGGCTGCACCCAAGGATGAGATGTCTAGAAATTCCATTTCAGTCTGGATGTATCTATGCAGAGCACCGTGATACTTGAGCACTAGATGTCGCTTTGAATCTTTGATACCCAGCTTGGTGCGCAAGGTATGGAATATATTTGTGAAATTTGGCACTGCTTGGTCTCTTTCATGCCACAGTGTGGTCCATTTAGTATAAAAGTCATCATAACTTCCGACAGGGTAGTATTGTTCTTTAATAACATCCCTGAAGGATTCTTAGGTGGCTGTAAACGTAAATAATGATTGTTCCTCTGTTTTCATTTTCTCATAGGAAGTTTCCCACCAATCTTTGACATGGGGAACTAATTTGAGGAGCACAAAAGTAATATTTTCTCTATTCAAAAAGTTATGGATAGAAAAATACCCTTCTAGCAGATTCAACCACTTGTCTACAACATCTGCGTCTATTTGAACTTCAAATATAAGAATATCAAATTTTATTTGTACCTTGATGGGGGCAGTGCCTCCGCTTGAAGAAGATGCATTTCTTGTTGGTGGCAACCGAAGGATTTGTGCGAAACTATCCATCATCTCGTTCCTCTGTTGCGTGAGAGATTCCTCAATCAACAGTTTGAAAGGATCTCCTGTCTTGTCATCTTTCTTTTCTCCTGCCATGAGAGGCCGCTTGGGCATGCGAGAGATTTTGTCCTCAAGATAAACAATCTCAAGACCCAACTCTTTGTACTTTGACCTCATTGGGGACATGCATTAAGATGACAAGGAGCAGACCGCTCTGATACCACTGATCCAGATTTTATGAGCAAACAAGGTCCATTACCTGGGCTGCATTATTGATCAACATGGTGTACATGTGGATCCAACCAAGATCCAAGTCATCCGTGACTGGCCATCCCAAACCACACTCACAGAACTTCGGAGCTTCTTAGGTCTTGCCAATTTCTACCATAGGTTCATGTTGGGATTCTCCCATATTGCATGGGCCCTCAACCAAATAACCAGGGGTGGTGGTAAGGAAATTTTTTCATGGGGATGGTCCCAACAACAAGCGTTCGATGATTTGAAGCAATTCTTGTGCTCATCCCTAGTACTTTCACTACCAGACCTGCATCAACCCTTTGAGATTGAGACAGATGCTTTAGACTATGCTGTGGGTGCCATTCTCACTCAGCACGACCACCCTGTGGCTTATCATAGTGAGACACTATCCAATGTTGTCTGTAAGTACCCTACTTACAACAAAGAAATGTACTCCATTGTGAAAGCCTGCTGCCAGTGGAGACATTACATTATTGGGAATGAGACAGTCATCCACACTGATCATAAGCCACTGCAGTTCATGCACACACAAGGAAAATTGCAGAATGACCGCCATCAAAAGTGGTCCACATACTTGCAACAATTCCACCTCAACATCAAATATAAAACAAAAAGCACCAATCGTGTCGTTGATTGCCTCAGCAGATCACCAGTCATGGAACTCACCATGGTGCTAGACTCATGCGGCCATGAGACCTCTGGATGGATCCAACTCTATGAAACAGACTCGGACTTCGCCACCACCAGCCAAATGTTGGGTGCAAACGTAGTTGTCAATAATTTCCATCTTCAGGATAGGTTGCTGTGTCATCTGGGCCATATCTGTGTTCCATAAAGCGAGTGAGAAAAGATGATCTGGGAATCCCACTACAGTCAGGTGGCAAGACACTTCGGCGTCGAAAAGACAGTGGTGATGCTACCAAAAAAATTCTACTGGACGAAACTTCGATAGGAGGTCAACAAGTATATCAGGTCCTGCACTGCCTATGCTATTGCCAAACCAAACACTAAGAAACAAGGCCTGTACACCCCTCTTCCTACTCATGACAGGCCATGGGAATCCATCTCAATGGACTACATGTCGGGCCTCCCATCCACCAAGCGAGGAAGTCACTATGTTTTTGTGGTTGTTGATCTCTTTTCTAAGATGGCAATTTTGGTTGCCTGCAAGAAGAGCATCACAACAGAGGCCATTGCCAAGATCTTCTTTGAATGAGTTTGGGTACAATTTGGAATCCCACAAACCATTGTCTCAGATCGGGACAGTCGATTTCTCAACACATTTTGGTCGAGCCTCTAGTCACTGCTGGATACCAAGCTCACCAAATCGATGGCCTTACACCCCCAGACAGATGGCCAAACCAAGGTCGTAAATCGAATGATTGTGCATATCCTTCACATGTATAATTCAAATCACCCTCGCACATGGGATGGGAGCCTTCCCTATGTACATCATAACTACAACTGAGCCCTGCATATCTCAACTGACCACAACCCCTTTCAGGTGGGGTTGGGATTCCATCCATTGGGTCCCATAGATGTTGCACTTCCCCTTGCGGTCACCTTGACCGACTCATCTCCTGCTCCAACTAAAGCTGACAAAGCCACTCGGTTCATTGAGCGAATCTAGCACATCCGCCAATAGGTTCAGGATATCCTACAGAAGTCCAATGACAAGTACAAACAACGCCATGATCAACATTGGGTGCCACATAAGTTTCAGGTGGGCGATAAAGTTTGGTTTCACTTGTAGAAAGAACGACTTACCGAACCCTACCAGAAGCTTCTCCCACTCCGTTATGGGCCGTACACAATCACCAAGGCCATGGGGGATAATGATTTTGATCTCAACATTCCTCCTTTCCTTGGCCTGCACCCAATGTTCAATGTGGATCTCCTTCGCCCTTATTTTCCACCATTATTGGACACCTCTGAAGTAGCAGAAGAGATGACACCAACAGAGCTCAACCCCGATTGCATACAACAGGAATCCAATGATCAGATTGTAGACACATAGATCAAGGGCACTCGACAACAAAGGATCCATCTTTATCGAGTTGTCAAAGTAGGGCAACTCCTGCACCAAGGAAAGTGGCTCACCTGGGGCCAAATTCAACAGAAATTTCCTCATCTGATGGGGGACCTCAACGCAATGGAGAACATTGCTTCCTAAGGAGGGAGTATTTATCCAGGTGGATATCGGTGGCCACCCACCTTTTCCAATTGGCTCAAAATAGTTTTCTGGCAATTTTGGTAATTTACTATTTTTAGCAGTTTTCACTTTTGGAGCCGTTTTGAGGCCCTAAATGATGTTTTTTGGGAAAACAGGTTTGCAATATTGAAATTCCCATGATATTATGCCTAAAATGAATATCCTCAACGATACCTTTCCAATGGGATATTATACGCCTAAAACGATTATCGTATGCAAAAGTTACGACCCCAAGAAGTTGATGTACTAACTTACCCAAAAGGGGCCCACATGACTTTTGGCATCCCTCACATCTCTTCTCAGAGAGAAGCCGCCACCATTCCAACAAGTTTGTTTCCGCTGCATTTTACAGTTTCAACTTATTTCATTATCGAATAGAAAACCAATTTTACTGTATCTCTGTTATTCTGTGTTAAGCACCTATTAATAATCTGTATTCATTTCGTTCTTCTCATAAAATTCAGATCAGATGGATCACATTCTGCATAAAGTGGTTGGTTCTAAAGAATTATCAATGCTGGATGGTTTCTCTGGGTACAATCAAATCACGGTACACCTTGATGATCAGGAAAAGACAACCTTTACAACACCATGGGGCACCTCCATGTATGCGAAAATGCCTTTTGGGCTCATGAATGCAGGAGTAACATTCCAAATAGCTATGGATATAGCCTTTGCTGATGAAAAAGATAAAGTTATTGTTATTTACTTAGATTATATCACTATATATTCAGTTTCCGATGAAGAACATCTTAAACATCTAAGAAGAGATTTTAAAAAATGTAGGAATTTTGGCATTTCATTGAATCCCAAGAAGTCTAATTTTGGCATGGAAGAGGGGAAGTTGCTTGGGCACATTATTTCAAAGAAGAGAATAAAGATATATCCTAACAAAGTTGAGGGAATCTTAAAAATTGGCACACCTAGAAGTAAAAAAGAAGTGCAATCTTTCCTAGGGAAAGTAAATTTTCTGAGAGGATTCATCCCTAACCTAGCTGAAATCATAAAGCATATCACTAACATGCTCAGGAAAGGAAGTGAGATAAATTGGACCCCTGAAGCCATAAAATCCTTTGAAGATATTAAAGTGGCATTGACCAAGGCCCCAATGTTGGCTAGTCCCAATTTTGCAAAATAATTTTTATTGTTTTCTTTTGCCTCAGAGCACACCATTGCTGGTGTTTTATTACAAAATGATGAACATAATTTCGAGAGGCCTATATCATACTATAGTAGGACATTGAGGGATTCCCTATTAAAGTATGATATCATGGAAAAATAGGCATATGCACTGGTCAAGGCCCTAAAGGAGTTTAGAGTTTATATCTTGCATTCTCATACCAGTGCTTATGTGCCCAACAGTTCTGTGAAAGACATTTTAACTTAGCCCGATCCAGAGGGAAAAAGGGGCAAGTGGATAGCTGTGTTGTTGGAATATGACCTTGAAATCAAACCTACAAAGTTTTTCAAGGGGCAGGGACTTACGTAGCTGATGGCACAGTCAAATTGTGAGCTCTTGGGAATTAATTTCATTGCTGATTTGTCAACAGATTTAGAAGAAGAAAAGGTCCCTCTGGTATCCCAAAAATTCCTTGACTCCCCATGGTATGCTGACATTATTTATGTATTGAGAAATTTGCAGGCTCCTCCTGAATTGAGCAAAACCAAGGCCAAGTTTTTGAAGCTTAAGGAAACAAAGTTTTGTATTTTAAATCAATCTCTGTATTGGAAGGAACCAGGAGGAATCTTGCTGAGTTATTTGCTGGAGGGAGAAGTAGAAAAAACCATCAAAGAGTTTCATAAAGGTGATTGTGGAGGGCACCATTATTGGAAAACTACTGTACACAAGATATTGAGGGCTAACTTCTATTGGCCTAGCATTTTTTCTGATGTTTACAAAGAAGTTTCAAGCTATCATGAATGCCAAATTTTTGATGGAAAGAGGAAACTACAACCTTTTCCCTTGAATCCTATCTCCGTTGAAGCACCTTTTAGACAATGGGGCCTTGATTTCATAGGATAAATCCATCCACAGTCCTCAGCTCAACACAAGTGGATACTGACAACCACAAATTATTTCACCAAGTGGATTGAAGCAATTCCCACAAGGAAAGCCATAGATACTGCTATCATTCAGTTCTTAGAAAACAATATTTTGTCCACATTTGGTTGTCCAATCAAAATCATTACAGACAATGCAACATCATTTAAGTCCAAAAAGATGGAAAATTTTTACAGTGATTACAATATAACTCTTGGCCATTCCGCATCTTATTACCCTTAAGGTAATGGATTGGTTGAGTCATCCAATAAGAGTTTAACCATAATTATCAAAAAACTGCTACAAGATAACAAAAAGGCTTGGCACAAGAAGCTTATCCTTGCACTATGGGCTAGTAGAATCACTACTAAAAGATCTATTGCTACTTCACCCTTCCAGATTGTGTATGGAACAAAGGTGATTTTTCCTACTTCATTAGGATTTCCAGTGATGAGATTACTATAGGAGCAAGATGCTGAACCAAATACCACTCAAAGGAGGACAAATGAACTAATAAATGTTCAACAAACAAGAGAGAAAGCCTTCAACAACTCTCAACTACAACAAGACAGGGTTAAAAAATATTTTGACATGCATGCTAAGGAGGATGATTTCAAAGTAGGGGATTTGGTGTTGAAATGGGATGCCAGGAATGAAGATAGACGAAAGCATGGGAAATTTGACCATCTGTGACTGGGACCTTTGAAAATTGTGGCATATCATGGAAATAATGCATATATGCTATAGGAACAGAATGGAGATCTCGTTGGTGGAGGAACTGTAAATGGCAGGTTTCTCAAGCATTATCTCTCCTAAATAAATTTTTACCCTTTCCATTTCATTGTATATAACCATTTTCGTTTTCTAGTTTAAGTAATTGAAATCAAATCAACAGAAATTGAAGCCTGAAGAGAAGGACCTAAGTTATGTTGAGTATAATTTGATTTATGTGAACATAATTTTGTGAATGAGATGTTGATCGATTTAGTTGCATAAGTGAAATAAATCCCAATGGGCAGGAACTTGGTCATCATTATTTTCTACCTCGCTGGGAGGATAACATCCCCATTTGGAGCCCATGTTAGTCACCATTAATTTTTTTATGTGAATTCGAGATTTCAAGATTTGGCGAGGTGCTAAACTGGTTTGGAAGCTCGACAAACTAGGGAAGGGGCTAAATATGGCATGGAGAAGCTAAATTTGGCGGGAGCACTAAGTGATGGGGTCCGACACGTCGCAGATCGTGACCTCTCAAGATCGATGATTGAGGACGATTTCAGGGGGAGGAACTGTGCGAAGATTAATTTTGGAGAACAGACCAAAATTTAAACCATGGTTTTTGTTTGGGGATATGTGGCACCATCAGGTGCATTTCGAGGTGAAAAGTAGGTTTCCCCAAACCACTTCCTCGCGCCCCCGAAATTTGGAAAAATATAAAAGGGAATTTGTATTTATTTTATTATTATTTCGAACAACTAGACCATTTGAAACTTGGCGCAACCACCCTCGTTCAACTGCAGCTCAACAATACGTCAATTGCACGTCGTTTCTGCTCATTTCCAGGTATTTTTCATCACAACCATGGATCCTATCATAACCTCAGTAACATAACAAGATCCTGTGGCAAATCAAGAAGCCCTAATTGACCGAGATTCAGATGTTTTTGATACTAAAATCACCATTTTTCCCATCTCTGTGTCTAGAAGCAACCTGTCCGATAAAGTAGGAAAATGTATACTATTCCCTGAAGCAGTCCAGGCCACCATACTCCCTTATGCCATCGAAATCACTTTCCCTTTTCTCAAATTTATAGGTTGGTGCACCGAACAATATTCACATGAAGAAAGAATCCTCGTGAATAAACAAGGGTTCGAGGTCATCTGTAGGGTAGAGAGTCTGTCAATTCGAGAGTCCCTCGACATACCAGAGTCTTTCTCCACAATGTCTGAACCTTTCAATGAAGAAAAGCTAATTAGGGTATACAGAGAGTGTCCATCATAGGTCTGAGATCTGTTTTTACAGACAATTGTCAAACCAAAACATTTTTCAGAGAGTTTGTCTTTGCCAATGAGTGTGAATATAATGGTTATGGAAGTCCTATGGGTTTGTTCCCTATTGAGTCAAAATTTAGGTCTAGACAATGAAAAATATGTAATTGAAGTCATGCTCGGTTTTATTTTAAACTTTTTTAATTCAGAGTCTGGTCTGTCAGTCCACATCAGTTTTGATCAATTCATAGATGATAATATCCATAAACAACTAGTGAATTTTCGCTCTCTAAGGCATTTCAGATACTACACCTATCTGCTGAAGATTTTCCTGGAAACCAATAAGAGAGAATTTCTTGAAGCAACATTTGTATCAATTGAATGTAAAATGATTACATTACTAATATTCATCAACAAAGTCATGTCCAAAGTTTGTAGTTTGATCTTCAATACCAACCTACCCAGAGTTTTGGATGACATGAGGAGCTATCTATAGCCAAATCTAGAGAACATAGTAGGGGATTGGGTACTATTCATGCACTCAACAGTAATCTGGGTTTATGGTTGTCATGAATCCCCCTATCTATTGCCTATTTTTCTGACCCCCATAATATTTTCCCTTGAATTCATCAGGCAGAGAATTATATATGAGACATAGCATTTCCTGAAATTGTGCAAAGCCTCCAACCTCAAGTTCCCTTTTATCATTGGCCCCTTCATTTTCAAAGCTAGATCATGCTTATCTTAGATTCAAGCAAATCTCAAAGATTTTGGTTTTTCACAGCTACAGGGAAGAAGTTATGATCCACATCAAATCATATCCAAGAGAAGATTGATGAAAAAACAGGCCCCTTATGAGCATGAATAGGTGGAGGGTTTTGATAAGCTGGAAAATCTAGAAGTCTGTGTTGATATGGAAGCAATATTTTAACCAACTCAAACACAACAAGTGGAGGCAAGTCTACAAAAAAGTAAAACACAACAAGCTCCTCAGAAATTGATAGTAAAAGTCCCCAAGATAAGTGTTTACAACAAGAGAAGCAGTTTAGAGGCCCTGGGCATCAATGATCAACAAACTGCCCCAAAGAAGATGAAGATTACATAGTCTCCACAAATTGCAAATTTAGAGGAGGAAGAGCCCAGAGAAAAAGTAAATCTAGATATGGTGGAAAGTGGTACAAGCACTGTAGAATTTGAAAAGGAAAGCAAATTCCAAAGTGAAGGTGGCTCAAGAATATTTAGCAACAAGAAATACATCTTTGATAAAACATCTGAGGCAGTTTATCAATCTAAAGAAGATTTGGCAAAACAATATGTTGAGAAGGGAAACATAGCTCTAGGTGAGATGATGGATTTAGTCCCTGAAGTGGAAAAGATTTCTCAACATAAATATTCTCTGTTCACAGTAAGAGATGTTGAGAAGAGGACTTTTAACATTGCAATTGTAGATGAAGACAAGGTCTCTGAGATAAAGATAAGGTATGAAAACATCAGTGCTCCAGACAAGGTCAAATTTCATAAGAATAATAGTGAGATGTTGTATTCTGATTACCTGAGTTTAAGCTTGAAGAATTCAAAGCTTTCATCTTATGCAATGAAATTGGAAGGGAAAGTGAGGCAACATAAAGTATCTAGCAGAGCTTGGCATAGTCAGGTCAAGAGTGTTGGTCTCCAGTTTTGATCATGTTTTTGCCTATATTATATTCCAAAGACCTCCATTTCTATACCCAGTACCACCCCTTTTGGCCTTGTTTTGACATAATGACATCTCCCTACCACTCAATGGGGCTACTTAAGGTATCTTTACATTTCAAGCTATTTTTATGCATTTTGATGCTTTAAATTGATATTGGAACTAATGTCGCTTGGGTTAGGTACCACTTCTATTTTTGGAACAGGATTGCCAGTACCAGGTACCAACTCGTACCCCGTGGAGATACCAATGAAGCCACTCAAGATCTGTGCGTTATGGTCAGAATGGGAGACAAAGAGGTTTGCATGACAGATGGAGTCATTGCTCATATGATGATGGAAGGCACAATGATAGAACTGAGTCGTTATATTTCATGGTTCACACTTCGTGACACTACGTGTCACGAAGATGTGAAGAC
>JZKD02S2393038.1:284185-312025 GCA_000966675.3 Picea glauca
TGGATCAACTGTGTCATCCAGGGCTGGATCACCAAGATTTTGAGTTTGCTGATGTATGGTGTTTCCTGGTTCTAGGTTTTGTTCTATGGTTTCCTCAGCCAGAATTTCAGTCTCAGTTTATATTGCTTTTTGGGTGGAGGTTTCTTCTTCTTTTTGTGGTTTTATATTTCTCCTAAATCTACCTCTAGGATCTCTATTTCTCATGAAGTCATACTAAATGAAAGAAAAGAAACTAAGATTGAGTTTCAGAGTACCTGTGATAACTGATATGTCGGTTTTCACCCCTTGTTTCCACAACTCCTTTTATTATCAACCTGCTAACATACCACACCAAACTAAGTGCATTCTAAAACTAATCGAGACAACTATCTAACTTACCTTTTAAACAGCTCCCCGACAACAGCGCCAAAAATGTCAGGCTGCTAAATTGAAGATTTAAATGACCTGAAACACTAAATTTTCAAACCAGGGTAAGTAAACTTAGAGCTGCTACACTGTATGTGCAGGTAAGCTAATTCCTATCTAAAGACTATCCTTAAAAGAAATCATAAACTCACTCTGAGAAACTGAATCTTAATGGCTATCTTGAAACTTATCATTTCCCGTTTAATTCATCAAAAGAGAAACAATTCTATGCTTGAGTGCTGGTGCTTCTATTTCTGCTCTACTGTAATTTCACACGACTATTTACCGCTATCTTTAATCATCTATCAACACTATTTCTATCTCTGACAGAAAGATTATTTCCTAAAATTGTTTTAATCTAAACATTGAAAACAAATCTAATTCTGTCTACAGGAAAGATAAAGAACTACTCTACTTACCCTACTGGTACCGGAAGCTTCCTTTACTTTAATTTCAACCGAATGATCCTAACTGAGCAAAGTAGCCTAACTATCTAACAAAACAGAGTAACTAACTATGCTAACCAAAACAAAGTATATTCAAGCTCGCATTCACTTTAATCTTCGTTCAAATTGGAAACTGGGAACAGAGCTATTCCAATTCACGCTTCAAATCCTACAGGAATCAATCATGCTTTCAATACTCATCATTGTGGAAGATATTACTATGTTGAGGACGATACAGTTGAAGAATAATCAATCAATATTCTGAACAGTTAATTCCAGGACTCAATAAACTAACATGCAGGCAATTACTACGCTACTGAAATAATCTAAATTTAATGCAAGAACATCAGCGACTTGCACCTGTTTGGTGGGCCCAACCAAAAGGTACAAACGCCAAAGGAAACAACCAGAACTACTCAATCATGCTACGTAAACATTGTGTAAACTTCACACTCCATTAACTCAAAAGAAAACACTCAAATCGTATGACAGTCGAGTAACATAACGCAACAACAGTTTATATTCAGAAATGTGTGTTCATAACATAACATAATCCAACCCGGTCTTAGGAGTGATCTTCTGTTTATATATAGATCCTCCTCCATAACATTCTAAAGAAAAAATACATAAGTCCAAACGGATCCCTGATCCGAAAATAGCTTGAAATCAAGTTTTAAAGGGTCTTCACATCTTCATGACACATAGTGTCATGAAGTGTGAACCATGAAATATAACGACTTAGTTCTATCATTGCGCCTTCCATCATCATATGAGCAATGACTCCATCTGTCATGCGAACCTCTCTGTCTCCCATTCTGACCATAACGCACAGATCTTGAGCAGCTTCATTGGTATCTCCACGGGGTACGAGTTGGTACCTGGTACTGGCAATCCTGTTCCAAAAATAGAAGTGGTACCTAACCCAAGCGACATTAGTTCAAATATCAATTTAAATTATCAAAATTCATAAAAATAGCTTGAAACGTAAAGATACCTTAAGTAGCCCCATTGAGTGGTAGGGAGATGTCAATTATGTCAAAACAAGGCCAAAAGGGGTGGTACTGGGTATAGAAATGGAGGTCTTTGGAATATAATATAGGCAAAAACATGATCAAAACTGGAGACCAACAAAGAGGCTGGAATCTGAAGGCCCCCAAGGGTTGAAATCCTCATTGGATGAAAAAGAAAAAATAATTCAAATCTTGAAGAAGAAATTGAAAATGTTTGCTACAGATCATCCTCAAACAACATAATTGGTTGATCTAGAACAAGAAAATGAAACACTTCGTCAAGAGGCATTGGAATACAAGGCTAGAACTGTGCAACTAGAGTGAGGAAAGATGAGGTGGTCAAAAGAGTATACATAACTGCTAAATAGGGATGTAGTTGTACCTCCTACTGCAGAAGCTGGGCCAAACACTGAAGGACTTGTCCAGGCTATGTCACACGTTAGCCTGAAAGAAGGAGAAATTAAAGGGCTAAAAGGAAGCATAGAGAAATTGAAGCAGGAGATGCAGGCAAAGGATGAAAGAATGGCTCAATTCCAAAAGGAGAACGAAGTCTTGCAAGAAAGTACAGATAAGTTGAAGATGAGATTAAGAGGCAAAGGCCTGTTGCAGGGGGGTAAGCATATCATCTGGGACTCTATAGCTGCTGAAGCTCCCAAGTTCAAAGTATATTTGAATTTAATTAATGATGAAGATAAGATAGCCACCACATCCATAAGGAGGTGCACTATTGTGAATGGGACTTTAGCAAAGAAACCATCAGAATGGGCCCAAAACACCATAAATATACTCAAATCCTTTCCTACTACAAACCTTCAGACTATTGGAGTTAAAGAAAAAACTACATTGATCATCTAGGCCAGAAGGGTTATTGCTAAACATAACCTGTTGAAATCAGTCCAAATCAAGCCAACACAGATGGAGAAAAGTGTGCATGAGTTCAAATATTTGTTTATCAAAGGCCTCCCACCATTTTGGGATGGCAAGGGAAAATTGTATGATCAGGAAGAATACAATGCTCGCCTCACTTAGTGCAGAATGGATCACTCCATGTTCGAAAACCTGGAAGAAAATCTGAAAGGAGCCACATTAGTTGAACATATGATCACAGACTTTGAAATTCTGAATCAGTTCAAAGCAGTCATAATTGGACTGCCAGTCATGACATATGCTTCCCGCATTGACTTGGAGATCCTAATCAAAGAAATGACAGATTATGGTATCCCTTCTAACTTGCAATGGAAGGATATAGTATGGTTGGGTAAGACAGAGTGCAGTTTTCTAGGGTCTAGTAGATGATGTCCAGATGTCACTAAAGGTGGTGGATCATGTGGAAGACCAGAGCAAAGGAAGTGGTGAGGAAAGAAACTAAAATGCTAGAAGAGCCAGAATCCAGATCATGAAATGTTTTCTTGCTAATTATTGTAATCAGTTTCAAACCGAAGGAGATCAACTTGTATAAATATTAGGAGTTCCAAATGTATTAGAAGTTGGTAGAAGTGCAAGGGCACAATTTTAGCTATTCGGAACTTGAATATAATTTTCTGAAGTTGAATAGAAATCACATGCATAAGTCTTGAAGTTTCCATGAAATGATTCTAATGGTGGTGATCTAAGTTTTGTCTCCTCTCTTTGTATGGATTTCCTATATTTATGATTTCATTTTCACTGTATACTGTTTAAATTGGATAGTCAAAGGCCCATAATTCATCTTGTGATGCTCTCGGCTGAAGAAATTTAAACAGTGTTAAGTTCTTCTTAACTAATTCATAATTCATTTATTTAATGCTTATGCAGTTATATGTTTTTATTTTCTTCCTACACTCTGCAAATTTACAATTTATAACTCAGATTTATCACCTCATTTAGCCTCCATTCTCTGGAGAGTTCTACCGACTAGTCAGTGCTTCCATTCATTTAAGAAGTTTGACTCCATAGCCCCAAGTATCCCTCCCCTTCCTTGCCAACAAATTTGTAAAAAACCCTTCAAAACAACAAAACCTAGCCATTGATATGTTAAAGAAAATTCATCTATTAAAGAACAAGTGACAAGAGAGAGCCCTCTCTGAGCCGATCAGGCTAGTACCCATCTCTAAAGTTGGTTTGTAGGTTACCTTTGTCGTTTGTTTATCAAACGAACAAATTTATTGAGTGCTAACACACTGCGATAATCAGAGTTGTATCAAACTCTCTGTGAATCTAGTTTTCCATGACCGGTCGAAGCACATTGAGATCAGATTTCACGTCATCAGAGATTGGGTTCAGATGGGGGAAGTACAGTTACATTATATATCAACTGACGAGCAGATTGCAGACATTCCCACCAAGGCTCTGCCAAGGGGAAAACTTGTCTACTTTAGAGACAAGATGAGCTTGGTGAGAAACACTTTCCTCGGTAAGAGGGAGTGTTGAGATTTGTGTACTTTGGGAAGTTGTCCCCTTGTGTTTGTGATCTTCTAAACACAAGTGGGAAGTACTATGTACTTTGTGCCTTGTACTTTAGGTCTAATTTCACTTTGATTTAGGATATTTAAGTCAAAAGTGAAATTTGGTCATTTTAGCCTAAATGACTATTAATTCACTTTGTGGGTGAATTAGGAGACATAAAATGAACTTAGGGAACTTAACCCAAATTGGGTTTTTGAGTGAGATTATTATGGGATGATCTCAACATTAGATTGGAGATGAGATGGGATGATCTCATCCATCCAATATTTAGGTTTCCTTATGGAGGTTCAAGAGGGGTGCAAAGGGCAAAGGGGAGATCATTCACTCTTATGTTCACTTGGAGTGCTTGAGAGAGAGCATTGAGGAGAGGATGGTGGCTATGGTTGAGGAAATCTTGGGCACCCTCTTTCATGGAGGTAGCAGGAGGCTTAGACCCTCATTTATTGTGGGAGTTGTTCTTGTTTGGAGGAGGGTGCACTTATAGCAGGGAGGTCTTGTAGTGGTCAGATTTCTTTGAGGACAGTTTCAGTGGAGAGGTAGCTCACATATTCAGAGTTGTGTGAAAGGGTTTCTCCATCAGAGCATCCAGGAGCAAGGGCACTTCATTTCAGTGGATTGGGAAACTTGTGAGGAGGGCGCACCATGATAGGGAACATCTCTATCTCTTGGAATTGTGTTGCAGCTTGAGACAAGCTGCTATTGTATTAGGTTCATTTGTCATGCACTTGTTGTATTCCACCTTCTATTATCCACATATATACACTCATATTCCAAACTAGTTTTCCCTAGGGGGGGTTTATCCAAGGTCATGTTGACAAAAAATACTTGTGTTCATTTTCATGTATGCTAGTGTTTAGAACATCATTATTTCAATAGTAAATATCTCTAGGCGTGTTATATATTTTATGGTATGCATGTGCTAACCTGTTGGTGACAAAAACTACATGTTAGAGCACCTAAAAGGCCTATGTAACCGAAAAAAACAACTATGAAGTTCTTGAACAGTTTGTTGTTATAAAACAACAACAAACCCTTGTTTGACAGTTGAAACTTAGAGCCAACTTGAGGTCAAAGACAGACCTAGTTAGTAGCTTGTTACGACCTGGAAAATCTTCATGGTATCTAATAATCCTAAGTCAAGAAGTAGGAGGAAAAACACACTAATGTTGTTGTGTACATAACTTTTGACAAAGAAATTTGTTGCAAGGTAGATCAAGTGGTTTGGAACACTTTGCAACTTTGTCAAATAGGGACATCTCCCACCTTGGAGCACACTTTGAGGTGGAAAAAATCAAAAGAAAAAAGAAAAGTGAGCAAAAGAAAATTAAATTTTGAAAAGGAACAAAGATGAAAAGAGATAGAGAACTCCTATATGGATATTGAAAATGATTCCCTTTATCGACCTGGAAATATTGATGCACTATTTGTGTACTCAATGTTGGAACTTTTTATTTATTTAGACTTTAATAGGAAGATTGAACTTATAAATTATTGGGAAGATCATACAAGATGACTATTTTCTGATAATCTGTCTATATTGATATTAGCATAGATGGGACACATCTTTGAATTAGACTCTTCTCTTTTTAAGAAGCATATGTGATGTACTTTATATGGTACTCAAGTGGAACTATCTAGTAGAGATGGACCTACTTCAAAGTCCTAATAAGGCTAATGCAATGTTGTACACTATCTATGGAATGCAATTTTGTTTTATTTAAACAAAGTTATGATGCTTTTTCCATAGAAAATTAAAAAATAATAAATATGTTCAAAAAAATAAAGAAAGAGGTGTGAATCCACTAAAACCCAACAAGGTGAACCAAAAAACTCCAACAATATGTCACTCAAAAATCACTTAGCACTTAAAATAATTTTCTGAAATTGTTCTTTGTAAGGTTACTGCTAGGTTTCTTCACAAAATTAAAATGCACAACAAAAAATAAATCTAGGAAAAATGTAGAAGACAACAAAAATCACATCACATGAAGTACACAAGTATTTTTGGGTAAAATAACCCTGGGAAAAACCCAATGTGGGAAAACTCGTTCTTCAATTTGTGGATTTTATTATTATGAAACATAAAGAATATAGAGATCTCTTACAAATGGATCGATCCATGCTTGAGTAAAACCCAACAATACACTTCCATAACAATTATACGGTCCTATACCAAACCAACGAACCAAAATGACTGAGAAATAACCCCTACGCAATCCTCTACGTCAATCACACGATTGCCTGCATCACTTCAACATCACCCTGTACGACGACTCCTTCAGATATGAGTATTGGCCTCTGCAAAATGCTAAGGAAGATAGAAAATCCTCCTGTAAAATTCTCCTTCGTCCTCTCTGCAAAATTTCTTCAGCAAACCCTCAAGCAAACTCCTTCTCTAAGATAAAGTTCACCCCCTCTCTTGAAAAAGGCATGCCCAACCACCAAGTCGATTTATTTTATCTCAATGAGCAAGTGAAAACCCTATCTCCAAAGATATCAAGGGCTAAGATCAACCCTCATCCTCTCAATGAGATGGATGGCCAAGATTGAAAGAACCATCACTTAAATTATTTTCACTTTTAACTTTAGAAAAAGTGCTCAATAAGTCAACATTAAAATATAACATATCTAATGTACTTTTTCCTAAGTAAAACTTTAGGAAAGAGATAATCCATCAACTTGGATAGTTTCATTGTCCTCCTCCATTCTAGGATGTTACACATGGTGAAGAACTTCTGAGTTACACTTATCAACACCCCCTCTGAATGAGGAAGGGATTCTTTACCAACCCTACCTTATCTCCGAACTTCTCAAACTTCTATCTACAAAGTGCCTTGGTGAATATATCTTCCATCTAATCACCAGTCTATATGTATTGAAGACTTACGACCCCCTTCTGCACATAATCTCGTAGGAAGTGATAGTGAATGTCTATATTCTTACTGCGATCATGAAACATAGGATTCTCAAAGAGCCTGATGATACTCTGATTATCACAAAGTATCACTGTAGCCTCTAACTCCTCACCGAATAGTCCAAAGAAAAACTTCCTCAACCACAGTGCCTCACATGCTGCTAAATTCACTGCCATGTACTTTGACTCAATAGAGGTCAATGCCACTTATCTCTGCTTCCTGTTGAACCAAGATATATTACTTGATCCAATGCTGAAGCAACACCTTGAAGTGATCTTTCTGTCCTCTGCACATCCTGCCCAATCTCACTCCACCACTGCACTCATACAACAACCCGTACTCCACTGTACCTCTCAAGTATTGAAGCACATGATTTGCAGCTATCCAATGCACTCTTTGAGGTTCCACCATGAAATAACTAAAGGAGTTGATTGCAAAACTAATATCCATCCTAGTGTTAACGAGATACACGAGCGATCCAATAAATTGACGATAGATGGTGGGGTCTACTGTCTCATAACTAGATACATCAATCTTCCTCCAGTTTGTCACTAGATACATCAATCTTCCTCCAGATAGATATCTACTGCATACTTTCCCTATCCCAAGAAGAAGCGCCCATCCTCCTGCCAAACCTCAAGACCAAGGAAGTAATGCATGAAACCAAGGTATTTCATCTCAAACTTTGTTGTAAGGTTAACCTTGAAGTATGCAATTGGATGCTCATCTCAAGTAAGAAATATATCATTAAAATAAAGAACCAGTATGAGAGGCACCTCACCCGCTAGAAAATAGAGGTTCAGATCAGGCTCACTCCGCTGGAAACCCGTCTCTCTCAAATAGATGTCGATCCTTGAGTACCATGATCGAAGTGCCTTCTTGAGCCCATACAAGGCTCGTCTCAACCTGGAAACATGCGTATCCCTGTCTCCAACCTCAAAACCCTCAGGCTGCTCAATGTAGACTTTTTCCTCAATAACTCTGTTGAGGAAGGAAATCTTCATGTCCATCTGATGAACGCATTAGCCCATATCTACTGCTAATGAAATCACTGCTCGAATGGATGAATATCTAGCCACCGAGACAAAAGTCTTCTCGTAATCGACTCCCTCTTTATGTGTAAATGCCTTGGCTACAAAGCACACCTTATACTTCTCCACGCTTCCATCTACCGCATGCTTGAATTTGTATATCCATCTGGAACCAACCACCCATTTTCCCTCTGGCCTAGGCACCACCTCCCATACATCGTTCTTCATAATGGAGGCATACTCCTCCATCATGGCCTCCTGCCAAACTCCATGCTGTGTAGCCTGCTCACAAGTGGAAGGCTCGAGATCTATAAGCTCTGTCATGAGTGCCATATAACCGAATCTATCTGGTGGTCTACCATGTATGAAAGATCTCTTTGGAGGTCCTACCTGTCTAGAATAACTAACTATGGACCTGCACCACTTAGGTTGTGGCCTAGTGTTTACATATTGTTGAACAACCACACATTGCTCATCCTCCTCATTAGTCTCATGACTATCCTGTCCACTAGTCTCCCTCCCAACTCCTATACTTGTACCTATATCTTGTGTATGTGCCTATGAACCTGTACTCTGTATATGTGCCTCCTCACTCTTCTGCCTCGAGTCTTGTCCCTGTTGGTCCTCTATCTGTGTTGGCATATCTCTAGATCTCCTCAGGGTTCACTCCTCCTCGAACTGCACATCCCTGCATACCACTATCCTCCTGCATGTTTTCACAAAGATGCAGTAGGCCTTGGAGACCTCACGATAACCAACCAGTAACCCCTTCTCTCTTGTGTGGTCCAACTTTGTTCTCTTCTCTGAAGGGACATGAAAATAATAGACACTCCCAAATATGATAAGATGACTCACATCTAGCCTTGTACTTGTATAAACCTCCTCGGGTGTTAACCTCTCCATAATGGTATGGGGAATTTTGTTCTATATGTATACAACTGTGTGATCGGCCTCTACCCATAAAAACATCGGTAACCCCTAATCATGTATCATCACACACACTGCACCCACTATGGACTTGTTATTGCGTTTTTCCACTCCATTCTATTGTGGGTTATAAGGAATCGTGAGCTCCTTCTTAATATCCTCAACAAAACAATACTCCACGAACTCATTAGAGGTGTACTCACCCCCATTATCCGATCTAAGTACCTGGATCCTCCTACCCGACTATTTCTCCATTAGATCTTTGAACTCCTAGAACTTGTCAAAGACCTCATCCTTGGTCTTAAGGAAATATATCCAGGTCTTCCTAGAGTAGTCATCAATAAAATCACATAGTATCTGAAGCCACTAAATGACTACACACTCATAGGACCAAAAACATCTGAATGGATTAGATCCAAGATCCCCTTGGACCTATGCTCACTAGCTGGAAATGCTCTGCGAACATATTTTCCCAAAGCGCAACCCTTACAAGGGTCATGCCTCTCTGCTGCAACCTAAGGCATTCCTATAACTTCCTGTCTCAAATGTCCCAATGCACCAAAATGTAGATTCCCCATCTGTTTGTGTGACAACTCACCCAAATCTGTGTTGCTGCTGACTAATGCTTTTGCTAGCTCAAAATGTAATCTGTACACTTTGTCATTGCGAACCCCAATCACCTTATCCATCTTGGCCTTTGACCCCTTTGGTCTAATGTACACCTTTCCTCCATGAAAGGTCACCTCAAACCCTTTATTCTCCAGGGTCAAAACTGAAATGAGGTTCTTCGTAAGACCAGGAACATACAATACATCAACAAAGTGGAGTAGTTTACTTGACTCCCTCTGAAATGACATCGTGCCTATGCCTTGCGCCTTATAGCATGCATTATCTCCCAACTCAATATGAATTTCCATGACTCCCTCCTAGAATATACTGAAGAAATCCTTGTGCTCAGTCATATGACAATAAGCGCCACTATCCACATACCAAACATCTGTGACAACTGAGCTCGACATACATGCAAAAAGGAAAAAATCATCCTCAAATATTTTTCAAAACTCCTCTACTCCTGTAGAGGCTACCATCTGTGGATTACGTTTTTTCTTTTCTGGACACTATGAGGCAAAGTGTCCTAACTTGTGTCAGTTGAAACACTTGACTTTGGAGAAGTCAATGTTTTTCTTCTTTCCACCTGCTCCACTCCTGTAGCCCTTCTTCTTAGACTTTCCCTTGCCTTTTCTTGCAAGTGCTAAAGCCTCCTCATCCACAATTTCATACCCTGTAGATGACCCACTCGCCTGACCAAGGAAAATCTCCTCCTGCACAAAATCATCCCATAAATATTTCCAATCAGGGAGTTTCTCCCAAGCTACAATTCCACGGACAAACGTGTCCCATGACTTTGAAAATCCATTCAGGACTACATGTACTAACTAAGAATCCTCTGTATTTATGCTAACTACTGTAAGATCATCCCTAATCTGTGTAAGACATGTGAGGTACTGAACCACACTTTTTCCCTTTTCCATCTTGGTATTTCTCATCATCTCCCAAAGCACCATAACCCTGTTCTCATTTTTACTCTGGTAGAGGCCACTCAAGGAAACCTAAATATCGTTAGTAGATGTTTTCCCTCTGAGGTGTCGGATTATGTGATCGTTTACCCCATCAAGGATTATGCCCTTAGCCTTAGCCTGACCCTTCTTCTAGGGTCCCAACAATGCTGCATCCATAGGAGCTATTGTTGTCTCTGCAATGTGCTCAAGGACGTCATTGACATCCAAGATCATGGTAACCCTTTTCTTCCAGGTGGAAAATTTTTGAGCACCTTGAAGTCTATCGTCCATTATCAAGGTCATGGCCATTTTGAAAGTGTCTTTTTCCAAACCCTAATGTCGCCTTACTGATTCTGAGCAATAATAAACCCTTCTTTTGTAGTTTTGAAACTTTATTTTTTCATATTTGAACCTTTCCTTATTGTAGATATGAAATAATCTACCTGAAAAACAAAACTCTGATGTTTTACCTTCAACAATACTGCTCTGATACCATGTGAATCCACTAAAACCCAACTAGGTGAAACAAAAAACTCCAACAATATATCACTCAGAAATCACTTAGCACTTAAAATATTTTTCTAAAATTGTTCTTTTTAAGGTTGCTGCTAGGTTTCTTCAAAAAATTAAAATGCACAGAAAAAACTAAATCTAGGAACAATGTAAAAGACAACGACAATTACATCACATGAAGTACACAAGTATTTTTGGCTAAAATAACCCCGGGAAAAACCCAATGTGGAAAACATGTTCTTCTGTTTGTGGATTTTATTATTATGCAGTAGAAATAATATAGATATTTCTTACAAATGGATCTATCCAATCAAATGCCTGAGTAAAACCCAACAATGCACTTCCAAAACAACTGTACATCCCTATACCAAACCAATGAACCAAAATGACTGATAAATAACCCTTGCGTAAGCCTCTGCATCAATCGTACAACTGCCTACGTCACTTCTGCGTCACCTTGTATGATGACTCATTTAGATATGAGTATTGGCCTCTGCAAAATTCTAAGGAAGCTAGACAATCCTCCTATAAAATTCTCCTCCATCCTCTTTGCAAAATTTCTCCAGAAAACCCTCAAGAAAACTCCTTCTCCAAGCTGAAGTTCTCCCTCTCTCTTCAAAAATCCAAGTCCAACCACCAAGTCGATTTCTTTTATCTCAATGAGAAAGAGAAAACCCTATATCCAAAGAGATCAAGGGATGAGATCAACCCTCATCCTCTCAATGAGATGGATGGCCAAGATTAAAAGAACCATCACTTAAATTATTTTCACTTTTAACTTTAGAAAAAGTGCTCAATAAGTCAACATTAAAATATAACATACTTAATGTACTTTTTACTAAGTAAAACTTTAGTAAATATATTAATCCATGAACTTGACTAGTTTCATTTTCCTCCTCCATCCTAGGACGCTACACATGGTGAAGACCTTTTGAGTTACACTTCTCAATAAGAGGAATTCAAATTTCATTCGTTTTGCAATATACGAGGAAACTTGGGAAAGTATACTACAAAAGGTTTATTCCTTCTTCTCTACAAAAACCCTAGATTCTCACTACGACCTCCTCTTTCCCTAGGGCCATCATGAATGGTCATGATGTCATTTGGAGGCTCCCATGTTCCTGATTTTGATTCCAAAGCAACTACCTTTAGACAACTAGTTTCCTCATTGGGGAAATCCACCACCAAACTGATCACCTCATGATTTGTGATGAAACTTGGTCAATTGCCTAAGGTGCGCCTCCCATATGCAACCCTAAGGCATTTAAGGCATTGGATTTTTCTGAAAGAGGATTAATTAGTCGGTTCAAGGGGGTATGGCCATCTCTTCATTTGATGGAAAATTGGATACATCGAAATTGGTAGACCTCATCACATGCAAACTCAATCATTTTTCTATGGTCGAGGATTTTATGCCTTTATTTTTGAACTCAAGGAAGAAAGGGATCTTATCTTTAGGAGCGGTCCTTCTTTGGCTCCAAAATTATGTATCTCAACATATGGACTCTAGATTTTGATCTAGAGATAGACATTCCTTCTGCTATCCTAGTCAGGGTCAAATTATTACATTTTCCCCTTCAATGTTGGGGTGATGACGCTCTCAAAGGTATTGGAAATACTCTTGGTAAGTACATTGATAAATCAGAACCCAAATCTAGGATGTATGCTTATGTTAGGGTATGTGTTGAAGTCAATTTGGAAAAAGGTCTGCTTGAAGCTATACACTTATCTCTAGACAATTGGACTCATATTCAACAATTGGACTATGAGTAATCGCCATTCAAATTTAAAATATGCTATGAATATGGTCACTTTGCAAAAAAATGCTAAAAGAATCAGACATAGAACCCAGTGACTATAGAACAAGGAAATGTATGGAAAAATGTCAAGAAGAAAATGCACCCTAACAAAGGAAATAGTTCAAATGTGACACCTTCTTCATCCAAACAACTCTCATGTTTTTCTCCAATCAATTCAAAATTTGGGCAATCTCAACAATCAAACCCCAATCCATGAGGCAATCAACAAGGACCTACCTCAACCTCAATTTTTTTTGAGGTTTTAGATAAGGTTTCATAGGATTAGGAAGGGGGTTCACAAGCTCAAAGGTAGGTCTTGGAGCTGATCCTCACACCACAAACTTTCCAACCATTTTATTTTCTGGATAGCCAAAATGCAATTCAAGAAACTGAGGAAGAAATGAAGGATTTAGATGGATAAGAGGAGATTGATCATGTGGTTGAGAAAATATTAGTACAACCAACCAGGATGCAAACTCACTGGAAGGTGCAACAATCATGGGAGGAAAGTGAAATACAAGAGGAAAGGTCTACTAAGATACCAGGAATAAAAGCTTTGAAAGGTGTGAGAGAAGAGACAACAAACAAAGTAAGGGCAATGGGCACACAATATACCATTTAGGATTTGATAGGTGGAGGTGGGAAAATAAAGGGAGAAAAGGGTTAGAGATCCAAGCATCCCAATAACCACTTGGAGAAGGACCCACATCACATTTGAAATAATGATAGTGGTCTCTTGGAATTACAGAGGGTTGGACAATAAAGAAAAGGAAGAAGCACTAAATGATTTGATTAAAATGGAAAATCCCAATGTAACATTAATCCATGAGACAAAGGTGGATGAAAAGGAAGTTTTGAATGTTTTGAAAAAGCGATGGAGGAACAATGAGGGCATAACAATAAGCTCAAGAGGGGCTTCTAGTGGAATCAATACTATGTGGGATACATGAAAGTAGAAATGGTATAATTTTATAGCTCACAACGTTGGATAATGACTCGTTTTTTTCATTTAGAGTTAGGTAAGTGTTTCATTCTCTTTAATGTTTATATTCTTGCTACATATTTGGAAAAAATTGGGTGCTGGGAAACCTTGCAAGCCTATAAATAAAATATTTCAGTAAATCATAGTATAGTGGCAAGGGACTTCAATACAATCATCCCAGATCAGGATAAAATAGGTGGTAGTATAGTACAAGACCCCATGAGAGAAAGAATGGAAGATCTCATATCAGACTCGGATTTAGTTGATGTCAAACTAGCCAAAGGGAAATATGCTTGGAACAATAAGTGGGTAGGCCTTGGTTTTATTACAGCTTGCCTGTATAGGTTTCTAGTTCACAATGATTTCTTTTTCGGGGATCATCTCATTTATTTCAAGAAATTCCCATTTGGTGTCTTGTATCCCAAGCCCAATGTGCTAACATTCGAGTCACCAAATTTTTTTGGACTCGTTCCTTTTAGATTTAACCGCCTCTGGGTTTGGAATGAAGAAGCAACAAAGTTGATTATAGAGTCTAGTCACCAATTTTAGGGTCTCCATCCTATGTTTGGGAATCCAACCTAAGGAAATTTAAGTAGGAGCTAAAGCAGTGGATTAAACTATCTTATGTACCCCCAGATCAAGAAAGGAAGGAATATCCAAATCAACTTGAAGTGATACAAAGAAATATGGATACTACAGAGGTAACTGAACACATGATAAAGGAAGAACTAACTATATATCGAAAATGGTATGTTGCATTCATAAAATAAGAGGAAGAGTGTATATTAAAATCCTGAAGTCTATGGTTAAGGTTAGGAGATAAGAATACAATATTTTTCCATAAGTAATATCAATCCAAAAGATATAGAAACACAATTAGAGAAAGTCATTTGGAAGATGGAACATGGGTAGAATATTTTTTAGCAGTTAAGGAAGCAGGGATGTGTACTGTCCCCTGAATATTTGTCTCCCTTTCCTTCTGTATGATTTTGCGTGCCTACTGGTGTAGATATGTATGGAGGAAAAAACTGCATTTCTTTATTTGGGCAAGTTTCTTGTTGGGCCGAGTTGAGTGGATTCAAATTTCCTGTAGGAGTCAACTCGACTGTAGTATGCTTCTTGGTAGTGCCATTTTGTAAGACTTCTTCGATGTATTTTGACCCCGAGTGTGTTGTATTTTCTTGATTGATGCTGCTGGGAGGTGAATCTAAAATAGTTCCTTTAGATGATACATGTCGAAACCCTATCTTTGATTGCTTTGTCTGTTTAACCACCCCTTTTGCTATTGTTATTTCTTCAATTATTGGCGTGGGGTCGATCGGATGCAACTCCCTTGTGAGGTCGACTATAGATTCTCTTATTCAATGCCTCTTTGGGACATGTTTTTTGCTGGGGTCAAGTCTACTTGTGTTTAATTGACGTGTTGTAGTAGTAGTCATTCGACTTATGTTGTCTTCCTGCTGGACTTCTAGCCTTTGTTTTTTATGTCTCCTTGTCTCAACTTGTTTGTCTAGGGATGCTTTAGTCTTCTTTGCTTCAACACGCTTCTCATTTAGGGTTTCCATTGCTTCCTTGAACTGTGGTCCCACACTCGAATTCAAAAAGTTTCTTGTGACACCTTTTTCCCGTCGAGTCTATTTTTCTTTTAATCAGACCCTTTTAGCTAACTTATTTGTGAAAGAAGCAATTTTTTCTCTCATTAATGGTCATTAAAATCTAGAGCAATATCTAATTGGAATGTCTCTTTCCAGATCATGTCTACATCCTCTGGGGTTGCCTCTATGTCAACAACTTGTTTTCCCCTGGCTGCTCTTTCTTTCTACTTCCTCTTTACTAGTGTCTTCTTGACCGGGGTGCCTCCTTCCATGTCTAAGTTTGGATCAAATGGAATTGTGTAGAGGGCCACTTCTATTTCTTCTTCATGCTTTGCATCTGTCAGGGGTGTTAAAATAGTCAATTTGTCACTTAACACCTCTGGTGGGATTTGTGTTTCAAACCCCAACTGTCTGTCGAGCTCTTGAAAGTTTTGCAGCTTCGTCGGCTGGTACTCTAGTTCTATTGGTGTCGACCCTCCACTGACTCCACACTAGAGCTTGGTGTTGTTGAGACTTAATTGAATGTGGGTTCTTGGTGGTAAGTCCCATCAAAATTTCTATCTGAATCTCCATTTTTGTGATAGAGTTTTCAAATTGTTGACCCAACTTTTGAACATTACCTTAGTTGACAAGGAGTTTGATGACCTGACTTCTCCTGGTGAAAAAATATTATAATTTACCATGGTCGGGATTTGTCTTAACGTGAATGTGGGCTCCTGGATTGGGATAATTTGGATCATGGTGAGCCAAATTAGAAAATATGGAAATTCAAATGCTCACCCATTTTCCCGGCACTCCATGCAGTTGCTTTTAATTGTGGCAACTAAGTGGTCAATCCAGTCGAATTTGGAACTAGACTGAAGTATCTAGCCGATGGGTTCTAGAATTGTGAGCTTCATGTGTGAGGCCTGACCTACGACTGTGAATCATAATGAGACTATTATACAAGTCCATTTCTCCCTGAGTTCGATTATCCTATTGATTAGAAGTCCCTTTGAGTTCTTTACTGAGGTTCCTCCCATGAGGAATTGAATCCAATCATTGGAATTTAGGGTTTTTAGTACTAGGGTACCCCCATGTGGGATTATAGTGACCTGATGTATCATTCCCCTAGTAATTCCGACTAGGAAGTCTAGCTATAAGTGTTCATTATGGTATCAACTAAGAAGGAAATTTGTGGCTTCTTCTTTCCAACCGCCAAAATCTACGACCTATGGTGTGCCCAAAAAGTGTCGGATTCGAACAGTTCCAGGAAATTTGTTTCTTCCTTCCATGTTCCGGCTTCCATTCCCCACACAATGAATTTTTTCCAATGTCTCAACTAATCAATCTCCTCTATCCTGGCTCCTCGGATATTTTTCATGTGGGATTCCAGTTCTGTTGCGCCTATTATTTCGAACTTGGATTTTGTTCTCGGCTCGCCCAAGGCATTCTAAACCTAGCCTCTCATCCTTGGCATAACTGTGGTTTCCTGTTGATTAGCTTGAGATTTTATTTGCCGAAGCTCTGGATTCGAATGAGTGGTTGCACTTTCTATGCTCTGAGTACTTGGGTGCTGGGGGGTGAACAATAGTGAGATGAAGTCATATGCCTCCTCTATATTTATAGGCACGAGGTGGATTGATGAATTTATTTGGCCAGTAGTGTCATTAATTGGCACACATCAATAGTAATGTTTAGAAATTATTGGAAGAACCACATAGTTTTCAATTGCTTGTCGACGTTTCAGATCCACAACAGGATCCATCTTCAGGACAAAAAAGCCCGAGGAAAAACAAGAGAGGAACCCTAATAAATATTAATGAGGAGTGTAGGAAACCTAAAGTCGGCTATGTGAAACCCTAGGTTTGAAAAGATTTTTAAAAATAGGTATTTAATAAAGATTTTGTTTATTAATGAATTAAGTGGTTTTTGATTTAATTTAATAATGGTATTAATATTATTATTAATGTTTATGCTAATTATAGGTTAAATTAGGGTTAATTTTTAAACAAAACTCTCACCACAGAAATCTAAATGATCAATAGTAATGTCAGGCATAAGTTCTTGTACGTGTGAAGAGATAGCTGCGTCGACGACGGTGTGGTGGTCGAACTCATCTTGTCGGGAAATAATTATATCAATGTACTCCGAGTGGCCAGCTGTTTCAACTAAGTTGATTTTCTTTTCTCAGGGAGTTTGCCCGACTCGGTTGACTTTTATTATTTTATTTGCTAGTGTGATCTAGTCAAGTTAGTTCTTCTAATCGACCGAGGATATCTGTTCGAATCATCCGACCAAGTCAATTTCCTTTCTTTTGTCAACTTGATTGATGTTCGGTTTTTTGAAGCCACATTCTCTTTGTTGAATTGTTTGAAGATGATCATGCTCGCTTTGATTATGGTTTCCATGCTCGATTGATCTATAGAATTCACACTCACTTGATTGAGGGATTTCGACTGAATGAAGTACTTCTCTTTCGTTGGATCGACTGTCCGTTTGTTTAAAAGATGGCATATATCTTTCATTGGTGTTGAGCTTTCTTTAGGTTTCTGCGTTTTTTCTCTGAATGACTTTAGTGATGACCATATGCTCTTCTCTTCTCATGTTTAAATATGGTAGGCTTGAATGAATTATTTTGGTGGTTTGAGTCGGTCATATAAATTGTAATCATCAATAAGTTATGTACCTAATTCTGATAACTGACTTGTTTATTTTTTTATTAATCTTTCCTTTTCTTTTATTTCTTATCTTATTTATTTTATTTTATTTTTTCTTGTCTTCATTTATTCTCTTATTCTCGACTTCGATCTAGGCTGCCCCGAAGGGTTTTCGACCTAGTTGGCTCTTGCTGGCGCCCCCAAAGAGGTTTTCACCAGCAGGTTGTGAGACTACTATGTACTGTATTTCTTTAGATGGGCCCCATTAATTAATTTCTAAAACGGGTGCCCTTGCAAGGTCCTTAGTTGTACAACTCTTGACGTTTGGATGTCCTTGACCACATAAGGACCCAACCAGGTACTTTCTAGTTTTTGTGGCTTGCCTTTTATCCGACTGTCATATAGTAGTACCAAATCTCCTATGTTGATATCTTTCTTTTTGATGTGTCGGTCGTGCCAAGATTTCTATTGGTTCTTTTGGGCTTCTTGATGCTACTGTGCAAGCATCCTTTCTTCCTCTAGTTGGTTCAGATGGTAGAAAATTTGTCTTGTACTGAGAATATGGTCAAATACAAGGACACATGCTATCCTTCCTACATTTGCACAAAAGTGTAGTGGAATTACAACATCTTGAACATATACAAACTTAAATGGCGTTTGGCCAGTTGATATTTTGTATGTTGTTCTATAATCCCACAATACTACTGGAACCTTATCATCCCAATCCTCCCTGTCGAGTCCACATATTTTTGTTAAACCTTTATGCAATGTTTTGTTGAACGACTTGAGGACTCTGTTGGCTTGTGAATGATAGGAATTCGTCTTCCTGTGGTCGATCATGAACTTTTTAAGTAATACTTCAATTGTGCTATTGATAAAATGAGTTCCTTGGTCGTTGATTATTGTTAAGGGGCAAATGGATCTGGTTACTATATTTTCATAGATGAATTTGGCCATTGTTTCCTTTGTGCAGTTTTCAACTAGTTCTACCACTTCCCATTTAGTTAGATATTTGACTGTTGTGATGATGTATTTGACTCCATTTCTTTTTTCTCTTTTTGGGAAGGGACCGACGAAGTCGATAGTCCAAATTTCAAACGATAAACTAGGATTTATTGAATGTAAATGAATTTCATTTTTCCACAAGGGTCGACCCATCCTTTGACATTTATCACACTTCTTCACCTATTCTCAACAGTCCTTGTGTAAGGTCGGTCACTAAATACTGGATTGGAGGATATTTCTGGATATCATGTAGGCTTGGAAATGACCTCTCGTTGGGCCTGTATGCACTTCATTGATTATATCCACATGTTCATGTTCCAATGTGAATATTCGTAGAATATTGTCAATTCCTAGCTTGTAGAGATATCCATTCATGAGAGTGAATGGTGCTACTTTCAGTGCTATGATCTTTCTTTTGTTGTTTGTGAGATCTTTAGGGGACTTCCCTTGTTCTAAAAAGTTTGAAATTTCTTCTAGTTCCTTGGGGGCGAATTCAACCCAAACATATGTGCATCTGATAAGTCATCTTCTATCCTACTCAAATCTTCTCCTATCTCAAGTCGAGATAGATGGTATGGGACGAAATTATTTTTTCCTAGTCAGACTACTACTTCAAATTCAAACTACTACTTCAAATTCGAACTCTTGGAACAATAGTATCCATTGAAATATTTTCCCTTGATGGATCGATTTGTTTACTAAGTGCTTAAGTGCCTGATTTTCCATGAAGAAGATAAATGGATTTTCCAGTAAGTAATGTCGAAAATTTTAAAGGGAAAAAATCATGGCAAGAGCCTCCTGCTCTGTTGTCGAATAATTTCTTTCAGATTTATTTAGTTTTTGACTAGCATATTGATTTGGGTGATCAGCCATGTCATTGTATGGCTGGGTTGGGACTGATCCAACAACAACATTAGATGCATCGACATGGACATGGAACTTTCGTGATCAGTCTGGAAGTCTTAATATATGTGCTTCTACTAGTTTTCTTTTTAAGAGCTCAAAAGATTCATTGCATTCTTGACTCCATTGTAACTCAACTTCTTTCTTCAATAGCTCGTTGATGGGAAAAGTTATGTTGGAATAATGTCAAATAAATTTTCTGTAATATCCAGTATGCCTAAGGAATATTTTGATTTTCTTCTGATTGATTAGTGGTTTTAGGTCGAGAATAACTTTGATCTTTTCCATGTTGACCTTGATTCCATCTTTACATACAATGTGACCCAACCGAGTACCTTTGGGTGTGGCAAAGATGCATTTTTGGATATTTAAGGATAAGTGAATTTGTCTACATATTTCCAACATCATTCGTAACCATTGGGTGTGATCTTTCAGCAGGCTGTAAATGGTCCAGTTGTCAAGATACACAACCATTGTTTTGTAAATGTATTACTGGAATGCTTTGACAACTATCTAGGAAAATACGACTGGGGCATTCTTGAGCCCGAATGACATTACTCTATATGCAAATGAGTCAAACTTAGAAACAAATGTTGTTTTCCCTTGATATTCTTTTGCAATAGGTACTTGATTGTAGCCTAAGAAGCCATATGTGAAAGGATAAAAATTGTGTCCCACAACTTCATTAATGATTTTACCAGTGAACAACGTCGGGAATGGATCAGTTACTGTAAGATTGTTTAAACATCGGAAGTCAACACATATTCTAAGTTTCTTAGGGTGATGTTTTTGGGTTGCACGACCATTGGGATTGCCGAATTTGATTTGTTGATAGGATATATGATGCTGGAAGCTAACATTTCTTTGATCTCTTTTTAGACTATGGGATTATATTTGTGTGCCAACTTGTACGACCACTTTTTGATAGACTTGGCCCTAGGGATGAGGTCTATTTCCATCTCCCCCATCTCTTGTACCAATCCTTCCAGGTCTTTATAATCGCATGCAAAGACATTATGATATTCTCGCACTATATCTGTGGTTTGTTTTCCAGACTAATGGTTGCCTATTCTGGTAATTTTCGGTCAACCATTTATTGATATGTCGAATTACTTAGTTTTGATTTCTGATTCCATCCACTCGGGTGCTTTAGATTCATTTAATTGACAGTCTCCCTCTACAACCTTATTATAGCTTAGGGCGAAGCCAAGTTTTTTTTATGTCTTCCTTGTATTCTTTGTCTTCCTTGGTCAGTGAGTAAACTATTTTTACAAGATTATGTACTCTTGGATGACTTCTCTTCCATTGAAATATTTTCCCTAGAAAACTTATGTTTTCCATTTCTATTCGACAAGCCATTATACTATCTAGGTTTTGTGCCGACACAAAATTGCAAGTTGAAGTTGATCCCATGTCAACTTTTGCTTTTCCTTTTTTTTGAATTTGGTGGGGATTTGGTTTTTCGAGAAAATGTTTGATTTCTTTTGCAACCTCTTGCAAATATTCCTCCTCAAGGATGAATTCAAAATCTCTAATGAAATTTTCTTTGATTTCATTGTAATTGAATGTGTGGCCACATGCTTTTTCAATTTTATACCACTTATGTGGTATATCATCTAGTGTGTTTGAGAACATGTGTGGCCATACCCTTTCATCCCGATAGCCTACTCTTCTCCACTCATTCTCACATTGGTGAATGTGAGCAACTGGGTCAAATACATGTTTAAAAGTCGAGATGTTGACTTGTGCTAACAATTTCTTTCTACCAAATATTTCTACAAAATACAAGGTAGCGATGTTCCAAGTTTGTAGTCGTGGTGCATGGGTTTCCCACCATCGGGCTGCTTGGCCAGTGAAGGATTCTACTAGACTTTGCACCCTCCCCTGTTCTCCAACTGATTTGGATATTTTGTCAACATGAGTTTTTGGGGAATTTCTTTCACTAAACTGTAGGGGAGATCTCATTTGTGTGTTAGTCAGGATGAGCGTTGGTGTCTTTTTTATCTTTTTATCGAGTATGATAGGGACAACTTGTACTGAAAATAATGTTCTTGATCGCTTTATTGGGATTACCTCTATAGACTAACACTCCTTAGCTTGAGCTTCGTAGTTCTCCATTTGCCAATTATAAGGTTCTGTATCCGAGTTCTACCCTATTGACAATGGTGAGCCGACTAAAATTTCTCCTTCACTGTTAGGCTCAACGTTGTCTTTTTGTTCATTCATTACTTGATACAAATGGCATGCTTCTTGGGCTTTGTCCCATGTTTTGACCCAAGGTTTTCCTTCTTTTGGGTCCAATGGTATTATGATTTTCCTGTCGCTACCTTTCAATTTGATTCTATCCCTTTCAAGTGAGATTTTAGCTTTCATATTTCGAACCCATTGTCTTCCAACTAATGTAGGATAAACGGGGATGATTTCGACCAGATTAATCACTTCAAAGTCGACTCTTGTTGTAATTCCCATTATAGTTGTTATGACACTTTTAAGTGTACCAATTGGATCAATGGACCTTTGATTTTCTAACTTTAAGAAATTCATTGTTGGATGTGGTAGGGGGTTTCCAAGTCGAACCCATGTTTCTCTGGGGAGGATATTTACTTGCGAACCGAATTCGACTATGACTTGTTTAATCATATGGACATCAATTTCTAGGTCGACTTGTTGGTCAAAGTTGCTTGTATTTATTTCCTGAGACAATTCTCAAATATTTTTAACTGGTCTTTGATCTTCTTTGTATTCTCTTAGGATGCTCAACTAGTTGATGAGGCGACCAACCGACTACTTTTCTTTTAGTAATTGGAGAAATTCTTCTAAAGCAATGCATGGAATACTTGATTGTACTCCCTTATTTCCATTTGATTTCTCTTGGTTGATATTCCTGAAGAACTTCATTGATTCCCGCATTATTCTTTCTTCATGCTTTGGGTTGTAATATGCATTTTAGCCTCCCCTTTGTTGATTTAGCGGGTCTGGGTAGATGTCTCCACCCGCTTCTGACCGTGTTATTACATGGATGTTTTTTAATTTTAATATGTATTGCTTGGGAATTGTATGCAAGAGGTTCACATTCCACTTATTCATCACTTTATATAATACGATTGGAAAGTCTTCAAGGGAGTGATCCCCCACTCCACATATGTTGCAAAATTTGAGATCAGTTCTTTCCTTTATTGGGTAATCAAGACTTATGTGGTCGTCCTTCCAAATGGATGTTCGTTATGATATACCAAATGGATGTTCGTTATGTTTTTCCCGTTTAACCGACATTCTTGTGTGGAATGGTTATTTTCCTCAGAAATATGGCACATTTTGGTTGGGCGTTGCTCAAGTTATGTGGGAAGTCCTTTCTTGCATGATTTGTTACAATCTCACAGATGTTGCAGAACGTTTCAATTTGAATGCATCAGACTACTGGATCCAGTGCATCGCTGAATTTACGGTAGTGTTTTGTATGTCCTTCACTAGATGAGATAGTGCACCAAAGTTCATTTCGTGAGATGACATATTTTTGATTGATTGTTGTAGTTCTACAAGTTTTCCTTCCAATATTTTCTCAATTATTGATGAAATCGATGCTCCCTCATCATCCATTTCTATGCGCTGGGATTTTTTCAACGCTTCTTCACGCGATTAGATGTCGTACATGCATAATGATGCTCAAATTTTTTGTAACAGTCCTACCACATACCATTGTACCAATAATTTTTCTTCAATCACGTAAGGAATTTGTCTTAAAATATCTTTGAATCTTTTATCATATTCACGAAGGGTTTTTCCTAGACTTTGTTTGATCTCTTTCAATTTTTTCCTGGCCAAGTGGCTTATATCTTGTGTTTTGAAAAATGTAAGTAAGCTCTATTTTATTTCTACCTTCGATCGTTGTTGATTATCTGTGAAGTTCATGAACCAAGTGAGGGCCCTAGTTCTAAGTGCAACACCAAATTGTGCCATTTGTTTGTCTTCATCGGTAATATCAGTTGCATCCCAAAGTTTCTCACAAATGAATTAATGTCATTTGGGGTATTAATCACCTTCATAAATGGGGATATGAATGAGGCCTATTGTCATTTTCTTGGGGGTTTTCAAGAATACAACTATTGCAAGATTTGGAATCGACTGGGAAGTCAAAGTGGTATTACTTTGCGGCATCAAAATCTGAGTATTCGACTAGACTAATACAATCTGTCATTGTTCTTCAGTCAACGTGTATTTTATGGCTAATTGCATTTGTTCTTCGCCTAGGATTATATCATATGTCTGACAACCTTTATTTATATATTCTACGAATCATCCTCTCAGGGGTTGTGTTGATTCGTTTTCACTTTCTCTTAATTTATAATCTTCAAGAAGTAGATTTGGCAGGGGACTGAAGTTCGTGAGATCTCTTATGTGGAGGAGTATATCCTCTGATCGATTTTGAATATTTTCTTGCACTTCAATTAGAAGCATATCTCTTATCTGACTGTCATTATTAGTTCGACACCACACCTTTGGGGATTGAGTATCCACATGAAGTCTCTGACAGAGGAAGTCTTTAATGCGTGGGATATGAATTCTTAGGGAGAAGGTCGAATCACAGGTCGTGAATCGTCAATATCCATACTATCGACTTGGTCAACTACTTGTTGGGCGCCATTGGTTTCCATACTCAATTTCAATCTTTTACTCCTCCCAGGAGTCATCGAGGCGCTCTCAAGGGATGCTCCAATGAAATTTCGTGCTTGGGTAGGTTTCCTATGTGAACTTCTAGGATCCCTTTCGTTTCGTAACTATTCTTGCCTCTTTTGCCTTTTGTTCTGCTCCAATTTTTGAATATCAATTGAAGGTTTATGGATCTACGTTCTCCATGCAAACTTCTCACTTGATTCAGTTATATTCCTCTCGACTTTAGAAATTTTCGACTTGGTGCACCTGACTCGACTTATATCATTTCACGGATTGTCCAACCCCCCATCGCTAGCCTGACTTAATCTAGGTCGATGGTGTTTCTCATCCTGGCTGATTTTGTTTCTTTAGAAAATAATCCCAAGCTTCTCTTGTGTCTTTGCAACTAGCCTCGAGGAATTCTTCCCACTCTTCTTGTTTTTCTTGCCAATTTGAAATTAGAGGAGGATTGGCCAAAAGGGGTCGATATTCGACAATGTCTTTGACTCCCTTGTCTAGCAGGAATTTGTGAAGCAAGGATGGGATGATGCAAAGGAAACTGTCATGCAACTTTGTATATAATTTATTTTTTATAGTTTCGACTTACTCTTTGTCTTCAATCGCCTATTCTTCAATGTAATTTCTGACGATTCTTTCAAACCACTCGTTCATATTTTTTTTTCCTCCGTTTATTATTTTGTGCATCATTTTTTCATTTGGAGTGAGTTTGCGCATTAGGAGGTTGGTTGAGATATTGGAATAGTGCTTCTAGAAGAGCTTCTAGGAATTATTCATGCATTTCTAAGAAGGACCGTGTACCTGCTTCTACGATCATCAATGGATTCCTCCTTGTGTAATTCTTGATATAATTATTAATTTTGCGCTCCCACCATTCATTTATGTCTTCCAAAGTTAACATCTATAGGTCTTTTACTTTATGCATGCCCGAGTTCATAACTACCGACAACAAAACCAATGTTGTAGTTTGAGGGAAATTATGATAAGTTACTAGTAGATCCTTACACATAGCAACATATATTATAGCATCATATACAAGCACACATAGAGACACATGAAAACATACACAAGTAGTGGGAGAACCATCAAATGCACTTTATTATGTAGATAACACAACCTCTCCCTCTCTCTGTTACATAACGCCCCCTCCCCCCCCCACACACACGTCATTCAGTTACATGTCAGTTATATTTCTTAACTACTTGGTCGATCGACTCTAACTGTTTGCTCGACCAACTTCCCTATCTGACTTCTGCAGTTGACTTCGTTGGTTGAATGACGGGTCTAATTGGCAAAGCCGACTAGGCCCTACAACAAGTAGGTTAATCTTACCACTGACCAAGGTTTGGGGATGGTCTTCAACCTCTGACATGATTGAACACTTGAGATGCTTCTCACATAGCATTCACAATGGACATAGAGCACAAATCTTTTCTCCAATTAGTTGGGTGCAAAATCCCCTTTTTAACTATTTTTCTAACATACTATATATGTATAACCCTATACTATATATTAGTAGTGTATTAATGCTATTATATGTGTATGTAAGGTTATTTCTTCTTCATCATGTTTTTTATCCTTAATCTCCTTACTTAATATATACAAAATTAAGATAGATACATGCTTCTTTGTTAAGAATGACACAATTATAAGATTTAGATTTCATATTGTTTCAATTGTATCCTCTACCTTCTCTGACCCCTCTCATCTATTCCTTTTGGTCCCGGTGACATCATGTCAGCTCATCTTGTCTCACCCAACTTCTCTCATCTATTCCTTTTGGTCCCGGTGATATCGTGCCAGCTCATCTTGAATATTGAATAGATGACTAAAGAAATGAATATCGAATAGATGACTAAAGAAACGAAGGTAACATCTTTCTATGATTAAAAAACTATACATGAATGTGTCTTAATGAATATTAATAAATCTTTCTATGATTTAAAAACTATACATGAATGTGTCTTAATGAATATTAGTAAATCTTTCTACGATTAAAAAACTACACATGAATATGTCTTAATGAATATTAATAGATTTGATTGAGCAATTCGATAATTAACTCATCATCTTGAAGATGAACTTCGATCTGGGTCTGAAATATTGACAAAATAAAAATGTCTCCTATTACAGATTTTCTTAAAAATAATCTTTTTAACCATACCCACCGTAGAACACTTGGAACTGAAAAAAAAACACTTGGAATTATCTAAACACTCAATATTGGAATTTTCTTAAAAATAATCTTTTTAACCATACCCACCGTAGAACACTTGGAACTGAAAAAAAAACAAAACCATTTCGAATTATCTAAACACTCAATATTGGAATCTTCCATTGGTAAGAAAAAATAAATTTTATAAATACTCCATCCAATAACAACACCAAATACTACAATGCATTTAAGCCATAAGCAAGTGACAAATGCTATATACAAGTGAGAAAATAAATTAAAATTGAAGTATCGCCTTTCTCATCTTAAGAATATCCATTGAGGTTTTTACATTTTCTCTAAGAAAATCATCGTTGAGAAGTTCATTGCATATTACAGAAATACCACTAATGCCAAATTCTTGTGTGGGGCATAATGGCAATAGCCATGGGCATCGTACGAGTTTCTACATATGAAAATAAAAACACGTGTACAACTCTGGTTGATATTCATTTTTGGTGTGTAGTAAGGGGTAACGACATAGGGATTAATAAAAACAGGGAACAAATTTATATCTTCTTTAGTTAGATTGGGAATAAATTCATATATATTTTCTTTAATCAGATTAAGGATATTGCTATATTCATTTAAGAGATTGGGGATAGGCACATTTTTTCCTTAGGGAGATTAAGAGCAGCCATATTCATTATTTCGCTGATGATGTCAGGGCATTACAAGAAGTCCATGCAAAAACATGAGGAATGCAAATGAGGATATTGTCATATTCATTTAAGAGATGGGATGGAGGCATTTTTGCCTTAAAGAGATTATGGGAAGAAATATTCA
>JZKD02S2393038.1:339877-358608 GCA_000966675.3 Picea glauca
TTGTTCCAAGTATACTTTCCCTTGGACAGCTTGACGTCCTGCAGATCCCAGTTTGTGATTAGATTAGTGAAGTTTTCAGAGAAGAGGTCTCTGATCTTACTAACTCCTTTCTTTTAGACTTAATGAAATACCATATTCATAGCCCAAGTAATTTCGACAGTTGTAGAGGAAACAAGGATTTAATGGAGCCCCGAGGGTTAGCTCAAGTGATTTTTAGCTATACATAAACTATCCTCAATGAAGGAAGAGGTCACAGATTGAATTTTAATAGGATAACATTCCTTATCGTTCTTCTCTTCAGCCTCTAGATTATTCTCAGCATCCGATCATTTATCAATTAATTGGAAATTGATCCTCTTTAGATAGGTTGTGACCTGCAAGGATTTTGTCGGTTCAGGTAGGGTGTGTCATAATGGTGGAAGCTTTAACACAAGATTAAATATTTAAGACCTTAATTTCTGGCCACTTCAAGGCCACAATTTCAATACCCCCCTTTTACCTTGAAGAAGATCCTGTAACTTAAATTGTAATTTGATATTTTCACGATATAATTCATTAATGAGATGTAGATATGATAATATCCATTCAGTTAAGGGTTCTTGAGATTCTCTAGTGTCAAACCAAGGCCATATGAAAATGGCGATGATTTAGATGACCCTAAGGCCGATCACAATATCATTTCACTTGAGTCTAAAAACAATAAACCTACCAGTCCCCATTGGAGTCGTTTGTTATCCATAGATGTTATCTAGAATCTAGAATTTATATCTAAATATGCAAGTAATCCAGTATTGAGTTCTATGCATGGAGATGGACATTCTGTGTAATACGACCATATCTCACAATCTATCCATTTCTCAAGAGATTGCTCTTCAAGTCCGAGGGGGAACGAGGAAACTAACACAGTGTTGAGGATCCAAACAAAATCCGATTTAGTTGTGAATATTTATGATTTTAAACCTTGTGACGATCCACTGAGCAATAAATTTAGACAACGCACTTTAAATCCCCATCATATATCATCCAGGATTCCAAGTACTTTAAGTAGATCACTAAATTACTCGTAGATGCCGAGATGAACCCATAACCAGAGAAAATTCCATAGGAGAACAACCTCAGCTTGACTGTGCACTGTAGTAGATCTCGACATGAGCAAGGTAATGCAGTATCATGTAGATGAAATACTGTTGATAATGGAAACATGGAAGGAAATTCATTTCAACATCTAAATTTCATTAGATCATGATCACGAGTTGAATCTCTTATCGTCCACTGAAACAAAACTACTTACGACCCGCACAATGCACAAATCATTACACAAATATTGACATAAAAAGGGCTCTCGATTCTTTAATGAATATGGTAAAATAAATAATTTTGGAACCTATACAGTTGTGGAGTTTGCATATCGAAGATCTTAGGAGAAGTATGTATATTGTAAACCCTTATTTAGATACCAATCGACCAATACTTATAACCAATAAATAAGATTTAGTAAATAAAAATTTATAGTTTAACACTTGCATATTAGAGTCTAAAGATGATTATGATAGAACATATTGTGAGAGTTCTACTTATTAAAACTAGTGGGTGCGATCATTCTTCTAAGAATATTTAAAAAAAAACAAAAACAATGCAATGATAAAATAACCAGAATATATAAAAATACTGTAACCAGAAGTATGGCGATATTTAAGGATGATATTCAACTTGAAAAACATGTGCAACATCCTTTCCTTTTGCCTGCTAATCAAATGACTTCATCGATACCTCCCAACCAACGCTAGGTGTAGTCTTCTTCCCCCTTAGCCCCCCGAGTCGCAAAGGGATCACACACATAAATCAAATTCATAGCTCAATCTTTCCCTCACAAGGAGAGGCTTCCACCTCTTATGCAAAGCTTGCAGCCCAACTCACACAATAAAACTAGTCATAAGAAATTTTAACAACATTTCAGTCATCCAACAATAGGGTGTTTTCCTCCTTCCTCTTCCTTCTTTTTATAAGAAAATTTGTCTTGACACTTGTCAATTCATGCATAATTAAATAATTTTTAATAATTGATTTGGAGATGATTTATTCTCAACACATGTCACACTTCCCTCAAGTTGCACATGTTTTAATTTCTTTTAATTTAAATAATTTTGAATTTTTCCTCACCTCCACAATTAGTTCCTAGATTTTCTCATAGTTGTCCCTTAATTCCCCAATTTCTCCTTTATTGTGTCTTTTAACTAAATTACAGTTGGAGTTTGATTATGACTCTTCTCTTACTTAGGATTTAGAGTCTAGTTTTACTTATGATTCTAATTCTATGTTGACAACCTATTCTCTCATGAATTAATTTCTTTTAGTTAAAAAATTTATTTTATTATATTCATGCACACTTTGTGCACATGTGTAGAATTTTATTCTCTCTTTACTTCTGTTTATTTATTCTAATTTGCTTTAAACCCATTATTATAAACTTTATTTAGTCAAAACATCTAGACATAGATTTTTGGTTATGTTTTCTGGTTTATAAATTAATATTTAATTTGTATTCTCTTCTCTAAAAAATTCTAAGTACTCATTTTATCCTTTAAAGTGTTCTAAATTTTTATTAATTTCTTGACGTTTCATTTTTTTAATTTTCACTTTAGATTAACCTATGATGTGCCTTTCAAGATGCACCTACGTGCTCCAAGGGTGTCACTCGCCATGTTGACTTAGTTTGGAAGTTGTCTGACGCTTGGAGTCAATACTCCACTTGTCAACCTTATGTGAGACTAAGGGATTATTGCAGAATAAGGAATATGCATTATTGCATGCCCCTAAAAAATCATTGTGAACTACTATCTCAGTCTACCCTCACAACATCATGAACCTCTCAGGAACAAGGTAGTCGTTAACCTTCAATTCATGTCATGATGAGAGTACTATTAGGTTGTGATAGGGATGTTGCCACACCTCTCCCTAATCTATTTGATATTTGTTTATGACCCCTTTACTCCATATGTGAGTCAGATTAGCAGGCGTCACCATGCCTGCATCCACTAACAAAGATAATATTAATAACTCTTATACATGGAACCCATATATGAAATCATCATCATAACACATGCATAATAAAATCAAGTACTCATAATCAAAGTCAATAGTTCACTCCCTGACTCAATCCTGATTCCAAGGTATTCTGTCAATTCCATAAGCATCCTCATCATGTCATGTTTCCTACACACTAAGGAAATATCATCATAATCCCTAACACTTTTATACATCATTATTAATAACATATCAAAATTTTAATACTCAATGATGACATAATTTTTAACTCATAAACCAAATCAACTAATCATAAAGTAATCAACTAATCATAAAGTATCATGTTTTAATCGGATCACTTGCTCACAAGTGTCCTCAAAGAATAAATTAGTGGTATGAAGGTGTGATCAGTGGAACTGGATGTTACAATTTTTTCATAGAGAGCAACATTTACATGGAGCTTTTGGCCAGTAAAGGACTTTTGAGTGCTGAAGATTGAAGGAAGTTGTTGTGGGCAAGTTTGGAAGCTGTTTGGAACTAAAATTTTGTGGATAAAGAGGTTGCATGCCTAGGAGGAACGTGTTGTCTGAAATTCATCAAGGGAAGTACATGTTTTGATGCTAGGAGAATTTGTGGTTCAACTATAGAATTCATGTGGTCCCAACAAGTATTTTTTCTTTCCAAGCTGTGCTAGAATCCCTGGAGGGGAGTGGAAAGGCCTGAGGGACTGTGAGAAATGAAGGGAGATTCCATCCCTTGGGTTGTGTAGGTTGAAGAGAAGTGAGCTGGTGGACTGGAATTAGCTATGAGAATTGATTGTTGAGAGGGGGGCATTATCCAACCTTAGGGACCATCATCTCTTGTGGATTCATATCCCTAACTCGGGGGTGACTTGTTGTTGAGAATTGGAACAAGTCTACGATTGGGAGGAATGTTCATCCTTTGTAGCGGGTTTCACATTTTCATAAGATATTTGTTCTTATTTACTATGTTGATTTGTGTTAAATGCTGATATATTTGCAGTGCATTTTTCTACGAGTTATATTTGGTTAATGTTGCTTATCATGAGCATAAACATGCATTCATATCTTTATTTCATGATTGAATGTTGTTGTATGCATGTATTTGTTGTTGTGCATAGTAAGAGTAGTTATATTTACATTTTTATTAGTATGGACAACTGAATGAGCTTGAATGCCATGTTGTGTGTTATTTTCCGCATTTAGAATTAGTATAAAAAATTCTTATTGGGTCATTTTAGCAGTGACATGACCTATTTGGGGGATGGGTACGCTATAGAGTGGTATCAGAGCTTCTGGTTCAACACTTGACCTATATGGGCCAAGAACCGATGCAAATTTGGGAATTTTTTTTTGTTACAGACTTTGGTCAAACTGAATTTGGGGAAAGATGGTGGAAAACCATTGTGAAAATCCCCAAATTCGTGGGAAAATTCGAGATTTAGTTGCCTCAAAACTATCTAAGAGGTTTAATGGAGTCGATCTACAAAGTTGCAGATCCAAATTCAAGATACAAGGTCAAAATTCATGTTTTAATAGTTGTTGCAATGCTAGGCAGAGTTTGACAAATCAACGATTGAGATCACGTTTGATCTCGAGATCAACAACCCAAATTCATTTTGATAAATTAAAAAAATCCTTCTAATGTTTTCGAATTTTTGCAAGGTTACCAAATCAATGATCGAGATTCATTTTCGGCAGTTGGGAAATGAAACAGACCAATAGTTTGAATTCATTTTCAACTGATGGAAAGTTGGAGCATATCAATAGACAATATCATTTTGAGTGATATATCGACGACCTAGATTCATCATGGATTTGGTCGAAATTTTTTAAGTTTTGGAAATTCGCCAGGAGAAATCGCCGATGACTGATGGTTGGATCGATGAGTTTGGAGAAGAGTTTGGTTCAACCAAAAGAAATATACAATGGTCGATGATCGGGTGTCAGTAGAGTTGGGTGAAGTTTGATAGATGAATGGTCAAGACAATTTTGAATGAGAGATCGATGGTCCAGATTCGTCAGGAATTTGATCAAAAAATTTCTAAGTGTTAGAGTTTGCCAAAGGAAATTGCTGATAGTCGATGGTCATGTCGTTCGGATTGGTGAAGTGTTTTAGTCACCAATGGAAACCATCGGTGATCGATAGTCTAGTGTTGACCGATTGAGCAAAGTGTTTTGATCGAGAAAGATAAAGTGTCGATCGCCGAGTGTCAATCGATTCAGTGGGGTGTCAGTTTTTTTAAGAGAAGTGGACGATGGCTGATGAAAGAAAGGGGGTGATGATGTGTCATTCAATGTCAGCATACACATTTCATGCCACATCAGCCAAAGTCCCATGATAGATTCTATGTGTCATGCCACTCCATGATCCACATGTCATGCCATGTCAACTAGAGTGCCATAATAAAGTCTGTGTGTTATGGCACGTCAACATCCATGTGTCATGCCACATTAGCTGTTTCCACGTCAGCCAAGAAAGGGACAATGGCAAATGGTTGGGTTAGAATAATTGGAGAAGTGTTTTTGTTAGTCAACATGAATGGGAAATGGTCGATGGTCGGGTCAGACAAAATGAGAGAGTGTTTCATCTGCCAATGAAAATTGCTGACGATCGATCGCTGACGGTCGGGTACATTGGTTCATACCTTTTTTGCAATCGGTTTCCAAAAGAAAAGGGTCGATGGTCGATGATGGGGTCGACAATTTAGGCTGATCAATGGTTGATATCTCACCCAATTTTGAGATTGATGACTCAGATTTAAGGGATGCTATAGCAGTAAAACAATCAAAGTTCTATGATTTTTTTTAGGTTTTTGAAGTTCATGAACTTGTGGGGCGATTTTAAAGCCCTAAATGACGTTTTTAGGCAATCAAAACCCAAAAAATCAAAGTGTACCAAGGTACATTGTGTCTCTGCAACTTAAATTAAGGAACTTAGAGAGAGCTATCCAATGAGCTATTTTGGGTGCAAAACAGAGCTCGTATGAGAAAGTTACAGTTGAAACAATTGATATAAAATGTCGACACTAATTTACTTCCGGAAGGAATAAATCTTTTCTTAGAAGTTTGTTTGAAGCACATGAGTAGTTTGTGGAAAATTTGTGAACCATAGAAGACAACCATGGAACCAGACTTGAGATCTGGGTATGTAAAAATGTGTAGGAAGAGAAAGAAGACACTTGTAGCATACACATATAATTTGGGAAAAACAGTGAAAACTTATCTGAACCATAACTTTCAGCTCAGAGATCAGAATTGAGAAAAAAAATAGTCATTGGAAAGGTATTGAAGAGGAGAATAAATATATCCACCCAGAATTTTGAATTGAGCACTAAAATTTTCTCAGAAATTAATAAAATAATTCTTTAGTAGTAAGAAGTGGAAATTGTAGCATGTGAATGTTGTAACTTTTTCGCTCAGAGCTCAGAATGAGGCATGTATACAAACATTGGAGATGTTTTGGAGAAACATGTGTTTAAGAAATCACATTTTGACTTGGTGCATTATGTTCTTCACAAATTGATGTGAAGAATAACCTGTAATCTAATTAATAAATATTTTGCAATATGCCTAATTCTAACAACAATTATTCCATGCACATTCTTGCAGAATTAGAGATATAGGAAATAAGAATTTAATTCCTATATGAGAACTAGAGATATGGATGGTGCTCAAGGTTCCTACAACCATGAAGAAGAGATCAAAGGTCTGCAATTCAACATGGGAAATGCTAAGACAAAGTCTAATGGAAAAAGAGACATGCATGAACCTTTAACTATGAGAATCTTGAAAAGAGAAGTGCAGAGCTATAGGGTCGGCAATGAAAAGATTATTAAATATCAAGACGAGATACTAAAAATCATGAATGTGCTACAGAAGCAAGTTAACAAAGATTCAGACACAAAGAAGGAAGCTAGTGCAAGGAAATTAGAAGTATGCAGATCTCATGATAGGAGGGATGACCATGAAGGATTTAGATAGTCAAGGAGTTCTATCAAGCATCAACATAATCATTCCCTAGGGCCCTCAACCAGAAGAGAATATGCATGTTCAAGGTCGGAAAGAAACCCAAGTATGTATCCTATCAGACATCAAATAAGGAAACATGGATCAGATAGCTTGCAAAGGGATTTGAGGAAGATCAAGCCACCATCATTTGATTGAGAGATCAAGAAAGGAGAAGATCCAAAAGCATGGTTGCTGGGAATGGGGAAATATTTCCAGTTGCATGACAACTCATCAAATGCAGAAGCCAAAATTGTAGCCTACCACCTTCAAGGAAAGGCATATATGTGGTGGGATCGAATGAAGTAGGTTAAACACCTTTATGAGAATATAATTTATTGGAGACAGTTCAAGAAATATTTCTAGCAACAGTACTTGTCAGAGAAATATTATGACAAGAATATGCAAGAGTTATTTGAAATCAAACTTGGGAACATGACCATGGATGAATATGAGATAAAGTTTTTGGAAATTATCAGGTATGTGAGTTTCATTAGAGATGAGAAGGTCAAAATTCAGAGGTTCTTGAGTGAATTTTCATCCTTTTACAAGGATAAAATTCAATTTAATGAGCTTAGGAATTTAGAATAAGACATAAGAAAGGCCAAGTATTTGTATGAGAAAATTAGAGGAAGGCCATCTTTCCAAAAGGCTTGGGATGACATGAAGAAGAAAAATATGGATCAAAGGAAGAAAGGATTCAAGCCACCTTTAATCAAGAATAGTTCGCAAGCACATAAAAAAGGGAAGCCATCTCCAGGTGATTAGAAAATGATAGAGTCCTTGGGAAAGAGGCTAAGAAAACAACCCATAAAATGTTGGGGATGTGAAGGAGATCATGTGTTTAAATATTGTCCTCACTAGGGAGATCAAATGAAGACTATGCATAACATCAAACAAGAGGATATAGTAGAGGACATGGGAAAAATCTTGCCAAGGATCTATATTGCCTTGGACAATAGACAAACATATTATCAATACCACATGATTGAAGTGGAAGGTAAGATTGATAATCATCCCATAGCTATTTCGATTCATTCTGGAGCTAGTCATAGTTGTATAGAGCCAAATCTAGTCGAAATATTTAAATTGAAGAAATGTAAGCATGAAAAGTATTGGTTATTTCAACTAGCTATTGGAACCAAGAGAACAGTTAATGAGCTTGTTAAAGAATGTCTTATAAACATGAATGTAATTAACATTACGGTTGATTTAAACATCATACTGCTTGGGTCTTATGATTGCTTGATTGGTATGGATTGGCTAGAAAAACATCATGCTATCTTATATTGTTATAATGAGGTTTTCACATGTCTTGATGAGGAAGGGAATTCAAGGACAATGAAAGGTATTCCAAGGCCTAAATTTGTCCAAGATATTTCAACATTGAAGCTAAAAAGAAGTTTCAAAAAAGGGTGCCAGATATATGCAGCCCATATAGAAGAGCTAATGAAGGATACTGATCCAAGTCTTGAAGATTATCCAGTCTTGAAAGAATATGAAGATGTGTTTGGGGAGTTTTCAGGATTTCCACCAAAGAGGAATATACATTTCTCTATTGACTTAATGCCTGGAGCTGTCCTAGAGTCCAAAAATCCCTACATAATGAGCAAGCCAGAGTTAAAAGAGTTGCAATTGAAATTAGAAGAGTTGTTAAAGAAAGGTTACATACATCCAAGTGTTTCTCGTTGGGGTGCCCTAGTTCTTTTTGTCAAGAAAAAAGATGGGACATTGAGGTTATGTATTGACTTCAAACAATTGAACAAGGTTATAGTCAAGAATAAATATTCTTTGCCAAGGATTGAGGATATTTTTGATCAGCTGAAAGGAGCAAAAATATTCTCTAAAATTGACTTGAGGTTAGGATATGATCAAGTGAGAATCAAAAGAAAAATAACCTTTTAGACAAGGCATGGACACTATGAATTTGTGGTGGTGCCTTTTGGGTAGACAAATGCACCGATTACATTTATGTCTGTGATGAATGTTGTGTTTAGAGATTTCCTATATAAGTTTGGCATTATATTCATGGATGATATTCTTATCTATTCCAAGATGGAGAAGGAGCATGAGAAACATTTGAAGATGGTGCTACAAGTACTGAGAGAGTGCCGATTGCATGCCAAATTGAGTAGATGCACTCTTTATAAAAAAACGGATCCATTATTTGGGTCACATTGTTTTAGAAGATGACATAGCAGTAGATCCATAAAAGATATAAGCAATACAAAGTTGGCCAACCCCGAAAAACATTTAATAGGTTAGATCATTTATGGATCTAACTGGTTATTACAAGAGATTCATTGTGGGATTCTCCAATATTTCACACCCAATAACATCTTTTCAAAAGAAAGGAGTAAAGTTTGAATGGAATGCCAACCGCGAAGAAATTTTTCAGCACTTGAATGATTTACTCACTAGTGCACCTATTTTGAAAGTTACAGATCTATATGAGTATTTTCTTGTGTGCAAAGATGCATGCAAGGAAGGTCTCGGTGGAGTCCTTATACAAAATGGACATATAATCTTTTATGAGTCTAGAAAATTGAAGGATCATGAAATAAATTATGCCACGCATGACTTAGAGTTGACAGCCAGAGTACATTCTTTAAGGATGTGGAGGCACTACCTCATGGGAAAAAAAAATGAATTAAGGACTGACCATAGTGGTTTGAAATACTTGTTTAAATAGCCAACACTAAACGCTAGACAAACTAGATGATTGGAATTTCTCAGTGAATATGACTTTGACATCAAGAACATAAAGGGAGAAGAGAACAAGGTGGTTGATGCACTCAAAAGAAGGGTGCATAAAATACATGCTATAACCATTAGTATGTATATGCCATGTTTAAAATATATAATTCTAGATGCTGTAACAACAAACTAGCATTATGTGCAAGTTAAATAATTTTTACAACATAATGATATACAACATAAATATAAGGATTACAAGCTAGAAGAGGATGCAATCCTCTTATTATAGAACAAAGTTTACGTTCCTAATTCTCAAGCATTGAGAAATTTGGTTTTGAAGGAGAGGCATAATGTGCCATATGCAAGACATCCATGATACCGAAAAACTATTTTGTTGTAAGAGGCCAATATTTTTGGCTTGGTATGAAGAAATATGTCACTGATTATTTTCCTAAATGCATGTAATTCCAAAAGGTAAATGTTGAACACAAACATCCAGTGGGATTGCTACAACCATTGTCCATTCCTGAAGGGAAATGGGAAGTTGTTACTATCAATTTCATTACCAAATTTCCTAGGACAACAAGGAAACATGATTCCATCATGGTAGTAGTGGACACTATTACAAAGGTTGTACATTCCATTCATGTAAAAGTAACTCATAAGGAAGCCAATATTGTAGAAATTTGTATGAGAGAAATTTCTAGGCTACATGGTGTGCCTAAGGCAATAATGTCGGATCGAGATCCCAAGTTCACTTCGAATTTTTGGAAGGGGTTGTTTAAAGGATTTGGGACTAATCTAAACTTTAGTACACCATATCACATAGAGTCAGATGGGTAGATAGAGAGAATTAATCGGATAATTGAAGATATATTAAGAATGTATGTAATGGACAAGCCTTCTAGGTGGGAGGACTATATCCATTTAGTTGAATTTGATTACAATAATGGGTATTAGGAATCATTGAAGATGAGCCCGTTTGAAGCATTATATTTCAGAAAATGCAACACTCCAGTAAGTTGGGATAACCCAACATACAAAGTTTTGATTAGACTAGAACTGTTAAGGGAAATGGAAGAACATATGGTAAAGATCAGGCAAAATTTGAAAGTTGCACTAGACAGGTAGAAGAGATATTCCAATAAAAGAATAAAACATAGGGAATTAAAAGTGGGAGAGCATGTGTTTTTGAAAGTTAAATCCAAAATAAGCTCCCTAAAATCAGGAAGTTTCCTAAAGTTGGTAGTGAGATATTTTGGACCTTTCAAGATCTTAGAAAAGATAAGGCTAGTTGCATTCATGATAAAATTACCTACATCCATGAGAACTCATAGCATGTTCCATGTGTCTTTATTAAAAAAGTATGTACATGATCCTAATCATGTGATTGATTGGAATGTGATCTTGGTGGAACACGAAGGGGATTTCCAGGTGGAACCAGTGCGCATTCTAGACTGGAAGGTCAAATTTCTTAGGAACAAATCCATCGGCTTGGTAAAGGTTTAATGGACCTGCTACGGTCCTGAACACGCTACCTGGGAGCATGAGGAAGCCATGAAAGAAACGTACTCACAAATTTTGAAGAAACCTGAATGTACATTTGTACATAAACAAATGAAAACTCCATTTTGGCAACTAGAGTTCCTAGAGCCACAAATATAAGATTTCCTATGCAGCCAATGCATGAGTTGAGGGGAAAAGAGAGTTGTTGGTTGGAATTGTTGCGTGAGTCATTAAGTTGTGGAATTATCAAGTATTTTGATGTAATTTTTTTTATATATGTATGCCAATGTGTAAATTTTATGGTTATGTGCACTGAGGATAGTGTAGTTTGTAGGGGGAGGGAAATGTAACATCCCCATTTTCAAACCCTAAACTAACGATGTATATTGTAAATGTGATGTATGTCTGAGAGCCAAAGCAATGTAATATGTAAATGATGTAAATTGAATATAATGAATAAAATTTATCACTAACTGCAGATGGACATGGAAGGAGATTTGGGGGCTAAGTATCCACAAGAGAGGGAAGGGGTCCAAGGGGGGTAGAGTTTACCCATGTTTATTAAACCCAAACCATTTCTTTCTAAATTATACTTACCATGAACCTTCCATTAGTTTTTGAATGTTCTAGAGCCCAATCATTGAATTCATGTAAGAGGGTGGGTGTGAGAGTCACATCCCATAGTTATTGAGAGCATGGGGGTTAAGTACAATCATCTTGGGGAAGAGTGCAAGTCAAGAAATCAATAGAAAGAGGGGAAATTCTTATGGGTAGGAGACTTTAATTAGAGATTCAGGTTTTTGCATAGAGAACAATTTTTACATGGAGTTTTTTTGCCAACAAAAGAGTTCTGAGTGATGAAGATTGAAGGAAGTTGTTGTGGGAAAGTTTGGTAGCTATTTGGAGCTGAAATTTTGTGGAGAAAGAGGTTGTGTTCCTAGGAGGAACATGTTTTTTGAAATTCGTCAAAGGAAGCATGCCTTTTTCTGTTAGGAGAATTTGTGTTTTAGTTGTAGAATTCCTAAGGTCCCAACAAGTAGTTTTCATGTCCAACTTGTGTTGGAAGCCCTGGAGGAGAGTGTAAAGGCCTAAGGGACTATGAGCAGTGAAGGGGGATTCCATCCCTTGGGTTGTGCAGGTTGAGGGGAAAAAATCTAGTGGACTATAATTAGTTGTGAGAATTTTTTGTTGAGAGGGGGACATTAGAAAACCTTATGGACCATAGTATCTTGTGGATTCATAGCCCCAACTTGGGGTGACTTGCTATTGAGAATTGGAACAACAAGTCTACAATTGGTAGGAATGTCCATCCTTTGCAACAAGTTGCACATTTTTATAAGTGTTCTTATATGTTGTGTTGATTTGTGTAACATCTAGTTCCACTGATCACATTTATACATTGACTTATTCTTGGAGGACACTTGTGAGCAAGAGATCCAATTTAAAAACATGGTACATTATGATTATTAGATTTGGTTTATGCATTCATAATATGATTTATAATTTAAATTGATATGTTATTGATGTTAATATATAAAGAATTGACATGTATTATGATGAGGTTTCCTCAGTGTGCAGGAAACATGATAGGTGGAGGATGCTGATGGCATCAATAAACTTCCTTGGACTCCATATTGAGTCAGGGAGTAGAATTTTATTTTGGTTTGAGTACTTGATTTATACGCATATATATTTGATCATGATTTACTATGGATTTATAATCAGTAAGGAAACTATATTACTTCTGTGAATAATGTACAAAAAAGGGGGTGTTTTTGTTATGCCAAGAGGAAACCAGAATAAATAAACACCATACTAACTTTTCCTAGACTAGAGACTATAAGGTTGGGGAACTGGTCTACCAAAAAGGAAACTAGACCAGCCCTATCCAATCCAAGTTTTACTATTGTTTCCAAAAGACTAACACTTAATACAAAACAAGACTAACAAAACTAGTTACAACTTGTCATCCTTCCTACTAACTCCTGGCTTAGTTGCCTGTACTTGGGAAAAATAAGAAAACTGGTAAGAATTCATAACTAGAGAACCTGGGGATGTTCCATCGTTCTGCATGCCTGATATTTTCTATCCTCTTTGGGGGAGGTAGTACCAGTCTTGCATATCTTTGTCGTCTATTGGTGTTATGTCCAAATGATGGAAAAACCTCATGAACAGGTGGAAATGGGCGACGAGCCTCTCCATTTTACTCTGTTGTTTTTTTTCTATGTCCACCAACATTTTGAACATGGTCTCCAACTCGCTCACTCGGTGCTGTATTTCTTCCAGAAAGGACTTCATCTCCAGTTGTTCCTCCTTGCGGGTTTCATCTCTATTTGCCTTCACCTTTCCAATTAGTGTTTTAGTGACCCACACCATCTTCAAATTTCCATGGAATAGTGTCTCCCTGGTGCAGGTGACCCCCATGTCTCTAATCCAGTCTACTTCATGGGCTATTTTATCCATCTCCTTGTTGCCTCACTCCACTTTTATCTCCTCTTCCCAGCTTTCTACCACTTCTTTCCCTTTCTGCGGGACTGAGGTATGGTACATTCTCGCTGCTTCCCTTGCAACATTCTCAATCCTCATAAGTTTCCTTGAGCTTTTTGTCTTACCCTCACTGAGGGGTTTACCTTTCCTCAAGGTTTGTTTCAATCATGCCATGACCTTGTTCTTGCCTGGTATTTTACTACTAACTCTCTTTTAGATCCCCTCTTTACCCTTCCCTTGATCCAAGCTAATGTTGGAACTGTCATGATTGTGGGGGGGTAAATGAAGCAAGTTGTGGGTTTGTCTGTGGTTACTCTGGTTATAGCGATTTCTCCCTCAGGTACCTGTAACTCCTACTGATCGTTCCATGAGGTGGAGGATATGATCACAATGATGCATCGACGAGGCATTTATTACCATTATGCTCCCCTTAGCCCTCAAATCATCGTAACCTTTCTTTCCATATCTACAATCTGTCTTTCTAGATTCCTACCTTGTCCTAGGGGTTGAGATCCACGTAGTGTTATCCTCCATTGCTCATGTCCTTCTCTGCTCATGATTTCCATTAATACTTCCCAGTCTCTCTTCTGATCTGGCCTCTATACCCATGTTATTGGTTTGTACATCCACCTGCCTTGCCTTCTCAATTCTGGTTACTCTCATCATGAGATCTGAGGGCCAAGTGTCAGGATACTCATTCTCCGCCTGGGTCCCACACTAGTTTCGATTGCCCCATGTAAGCCCCAATGTGACTGTCATTCCTGAAGTTGCCACTATGATCTAGATTCACCAAGTGTTCACAATATGATCTGATTTGGCACCTCGACATTCCAATCCATGTCTCGTCCAACATATTGTCCCTCTGAATCGCTCCCTTGTTTGATAATCTGTCCACCAGTGTGTTTGTCGATCTTCGTATCTGTTTGAATTCTATCATGACAATGGTTTGTAAGTGCTTCATAATTCTTTGCAGAGTTTGTGCCAGACACCAATGTTTTATCACCTTTCTAATGTTGGTTCCACACTGAAGTTTTTTTGCTATGTTGATCACTAGAGCCAAGTCTCCCTCGACTATGACACTTTTTAGGCCTTCTTTAATCATAATATCCAGACCCTGTTGCAAAGCTCCGAACTCAGCTACATTGTTTTTGGTTCTACCAATGCTAGTTGCATACAGGTGGATAATATTCCCTCTGCTATCTCTGAACACTCCCCCTGCTCTAGACTTTTCGGGGTTTCCTTTGGATGTGTCATCGAAATTCAATTTCAAGAAGATTATCTGAGGCAGGGACCAAGTCTTAACATCACTGAGAATATGTGGGAAATGAGGGGCAGGTAAGTTAAGGCTCCATTCTTTCAAATGTAACTAGAGAAGGATTCGAAGGTCATGGGGATATGTCATTTTTTTGGCACGTAAAGTTCTTGCTCTGCACTGTCTCCCTTAATTTTGTTTTGATAGTATCCATGATCTTAGAGATCGGGTAAATTTTGTTCCTAAAGTGTCTCATGTTTCTTTCTTTCCATATTTCCCAGATGACCATTCCGAAAGTTAACCCTTAGCATAGGCTAACCACTTCATTTTCATTGTAGAGTGCCTTCCAATTCTTTAAAGTAGCTCTAATATCTCCTGTTACCCTATCCATTTGGAAAAATCCCATAGCTACCCAATCCTAGACCTCGATTTCATAGGTGCACTCATCCATAAGGTGGTCTGTTGTTTCCTCCAGGCATTCATAGAGATGACATCTTGAGGGTACGTGGAAGCCTCATTTTATAAGGTTTTTCCAGGTCAATATTTTCTTATGTAGAACCAACCATTTAAATTTTTTTATCTTTGTCCATTGAGGGTAAATCCAAAGTCGTTCCCAATGAGGTTCCATGTATCTCTGGGCTTGGCCTGCTATATAGTATTTGGGGTCTTTCAGAGAGAATTCTCCACCATCTATCCTCCTCCATATCGGTTGGTCTTCCTCCTACAAGAACCAAATCTTCCTTTTAACCACCTCCTCCTCTATCTATTTGACCGGTTGCGCGTCCCGAGTGTTGTCTTTATTTTGGAAATTGTCCTATATTTGCCATTTGGATATCTCCTCCCTTTGTTTCCAGTACTGACAAACTCTTACTTTACCTTTCCCCAACATTTCTTGTTTTAACCTATCCCTGTCTTGGTTTTCCATCTTGAGTTCTTGTTGCCACGGATCTTCCCAAAATTTCACTGTTTTTCCGTTCCTAATTTCCTAGAAAATGTGATACTAGATAAAAATTTTATTCCTCCAAGATAAGGTCCAGATGGCTGATCCTTATCCTGTGCCTATGAACTTGATTAGCTCTTGAGGATTGATACCTGGAGCATATTTTTCTTTCCATAGGCTAGCCCATGACGTCGAGTTGTCTTTAACCCATCTCCACCACAGTTTTTCTCCCTAAGCTTCATTTGTTACTTGTGGGTCTTGTAGACCAAGATCCCCTTTACTCTTTGGCCAACATAGTTTATCCCAGGACGCTAGGGCCCATTTATTTTTATCCTCTGCACCTCTCCATAAGAAATTTCTTTGTATTTTTCTGATTTTATGTAAAATACATTTTGGGGCAAGGAAGATTGACATTAAATATGTTGGGATTGCTTGTAATATTGCCTTTGTTAGAATTAAATGACCAACTAAATTAAGGGTTTTGTAGGTCCATCTTTTTACTCTCTCTTGCATCTTGGTGAGGATACCTTCCCAGGTAGTGTATTTACTTTCCTTGTCCATTAGGGCACACCCAAATATCTAGTGGGTAGGGTTTTCCTCTCAAACCCCATGATGTTGGAGAGATTCATTTGGACACCAATATTGGTGTTGAAGAAGTAAATCATAGATTTTGAGTGGTTTATTTCTGTCCCTGAGGCTTCTCCAAAATCAACTAGGATCTTCTTGTAGGCTCTAACTTCCTTGACAGTGGGAATTTCATTCATCATTGTGTCATCCACAAACTGTTGATGAGTTGTTGTAGGGAACTCTTCATATAGTCTGAGTCCTTTTATAGTTCCTTCTTCTGTTGCATATTTTATGGTTCTACTTAACCATTCCATCATAATGATAAATGAGAAGGGTGACAACGAATCTCCTTGTCTGAGGACCCTGGAAGGGTAAAATGGTTTTGCTGGGGCTCCATTGACCAATAATGAGAAACTAGTCATGGACACCAAGGTCATTATCCAATTGATCCAGTGCTTGTCAAAGCCAAAGGCTTCCAATGCTTTTTCCATATAGTTCCAACTTAGTTTGTCATATGCTTTGGCAAATTTGAGTTGAATTATCATTCCTAATTTTCAAAGTATGAATTATTTCATGGGATAGAATGATGTTATCCTTTATTTTCCTTCCCTCTACAAAGCCTCATTGTTCCTTTGAAATCAGAATGGGGAGTAGGGGCTTCAGTCTATTAGCGATAACTTTCGATATAATCTTGTACACCACATTACAAAGGGTGATCGGTTTGAGCTTGTCTGGAGTCCTTGTCTCATTTTCTTTGGGTATCAAGGTGATCATAGTGGAGTTTAGGTCTTTCAGAATTGAGGCCGAGCATATTGAGTCTTCCACTATGCCATAAATATCATATTTAACCACATCCCAGAAAGCTTTGAAGAAGTCCACAGTAAAACCATCTGGGTCTGAGGCCTTTCCATTTTCCATCTCTTGGATCACTTGGTTGACTTATTTAGGAGAAATAGGTTTATTTAGATTCAAGTTATGATCCGTTGTAACCACTCTGGGGATATGCCTTAAGATCCTATGGATTGCTTCAGTTCTTTCCAAGTTGGGTTCTCTCGCTATATTCTGAAAATGATTAACTAGAGTATTTTCAATGTCTAGGTGGGACTCTCTCTCTATCCCTTCCTGGTCACAGATATTCAATATTTTATTATGAGTTCTTCTTGCTAAAGTCGACCTGTGGAAGAACTTTGTATTTTTTTCTCCTTCCTTTAACCACCACAGTCTGGACTTCTGTCTCCATAGGATCTCCTCTTGTTTACATCTAGTCTCCCACTTCTGACTCAATTGGATCTCCTCTTTTTTCCTCTCCTCATTATAGCCTTCTTGGATACACTGTTCTTGGAGATGACCAATTTTATCTTCTAGATCTTTTTTAGCTTGGTCAATATTCCCAAAGACTTCTTTGTTCCATTGCTTGAGTTTTTCTTTTATGTATTTTATCCTTCTTTGAAGTTTAAACATTTTTGTTCCTTGTTATTGGATGCTCTCTTTCCACCAGCTCTTGATGTTCTCCTTGAAAGTTGGGTGTTTGATCCATAAACATTCGAACCAAAACGGTCTATTTTTTGGGGTTACTTGGAAGTTTTCCTCCAATAGAACAACCAGTGGTCCGAGGCCCCCCAAGGAAGAATGTCGCCTTCCATTATTATACCTTTCATGACTATTGATTCCGAGATTAAGAACTTTTCTAATCTCAATGCTATTTGTTGGTGTAGGATTCTTTTGTTGTTCCAGGTGAACTGACCATTACTAGTTTTGATATCAACTAGCTTGGTTTTTTCTATGAAGGCTGAGAAAACCTCTGCATATCTGTCCAGTCTTCTAATAGTTCATTTCTTTTCATCCAAAGTGGTTATTATATTGAAATCACCTACTAAAATCTAGTGAGGGTTCTGATTTCGATCCCTTAGGTTTTCTATGTCTAAAATCTTTTTTTTTTTATCTTCTAGTAGTTGAGGGCCATAAATATTAGATCACATAACCTTCTCTGGACTCCCTATAACTTGCATGATTACTGACAGATAATTCTTAGTAGCTTCTGCCAAGAGCAGTTCCACCTTTTGTGGGTTCCAAAGGGTGAGGATGCCTCTAGCAACATTTTGAATATCTATATCCAAAATATTATAGATATTCCAATTTGCCTTACTTATTTGTACCATATTTTCTGAGGTACATTTGGTTTCCTAAATAAAACAAATGTCTGGTTTTTCTTATTTGAGTTTATTTTTTA
>JZKD02S2393038.1:358707-379582 GCA_000966675.3 Picea glauca
GGGGTAGGGAACAACTTTTTGATCTTACTTGAGTTAATCAGAAGTGATTCTAGTTCCTGCAAGGCCACACTATTGGATTTCCTCCCCTTCTTCCTCTTTGCTTGCTTTGGAGAGTGTTTTTGTTCACCGTCTCCTACCTTGATACCCAGGGTCCCTATTTCTCCATGCATTCATTTGATTCCTCTTTCTTTTTCTTCCTCCCTCATCAGGAAGAGGTATTGAATGTGATCTAGTTGTTCTAAAGATATGTTATCCATCCCTTGTTTTTTCCATTGCTCTAATATATTCTGGAGGTCTATCCATTCCCTTTTGATGATGTCTCTGAGATCGGGGTCCTCAGTTCCAACCTCACTCAGTGTCATTTCAAAGTCTCCATCCACATCATGAATTGGGGTATTTGGGTCTCGGTTACCTTCGCTAATGGAATATTTGTTGTTGTCGGCAGTTTCCTGAAGGTTTTGTTGCTCCATTGTTTTATTGGTCTTCTTCTCTTCTTTCTCTCTTTCCCCTTGCTTGTCCTACCCCGTTTCTCCGACCTGGGTTTGATTTCCCATACCTTCAAAGCTATTTTGTGTTTTTGGGTGACTATTTGCGGGGGGTTTGTTTTGTCTTCAGTTTCCTTTGACTTTATAATTTGGCCGAACAAAGCCTTCCTCATCCTAGTTTTGTTTTGTTTTTTCTTGTTCCATGTTTCTAATTAATGGGCATTCCCTGAGTAGGTGACCGTGTTCATGAAATCTTCTTCATCTAAAAGGAATTTTTTTCATAATATATGATTTGGATCCATTCCTCGTCTATGAATTCCAGACATATTGCTTCTGGTAGTGCCCCCAAAACATCCATCTCTATACAAATTCTTACGAATGAGGTGTACTTCCCTTTTAAAGTCACATCCAATGCCTTGACAAATTTTCCTAGTTTATTTCCTATTGCTTCAAGGGTGGACAAGATCCAGTAGTCCAGTGGTAGGGAGTAAAGCATGAGCCAAACTAGAACACATTTAAAGGTCTCCTTCTCCGAGGAGAAATTCTCCTTCCAGGGTCTCATATATAGTCCAACTGAGGCATGAAAATAAGGACCTCCTTCAAACACCTTGTCTCTGTCTTCTAGATTTATGAATACTATTGTAAACAAGCCTTTTGATCCTAGGTGTAGATCCACCTCTTTGTTTGGTTTCCAATGATGTTTGATCCACCTACGCAGGATTTTTTCGGTGGTCCATAACCCCATAAATTTGCGGATCAAGGCATGCATCTTCATTTGGTCCCTATATTCTTACATCTGTGGGTCTTCTAGAATCACTTTTGGGATCAATGTCGTCTTTGGTTTGCATGGATTTCTCCCTCCCCCCCAGTTGGATTTGAGGGCTCATGTGTTTTGTCTCCAGATTGTTTATTCTCCTCCCCTGTTCTGTCTCGTTTCTCGTGGTTTTCATCGCTCTGTTGTTCTTACAACGATCCCGAGGAGGTACCTGACAATGGGGTCTTAAAGCCTCCTTTGCGTGGGCCTTTTCCTTTGTCCACCACCACTTGTTTGTAGGAGGGATTACTTCTCCCTCCTCCTTTGACTACCATTCTGCTCGCCGCCGAACCCTAAAACCTGTATGCTAGTTTCGATACCATTACTTGTTAGAATGGATCATTATGGATCAATTTGATGAAAAATACCAATAGGTGAGTTTAGAACTTCTTCACCACTGCAAAAATTGCAAGCACAATCTAAAACAACTTTGCTAGGTATTATATCTGATAAAAAAAGGTCATAAAATGGGCAAATAGGAAATTAAACTATACAAAAGTAGGTGAAAATTTTGACGTTTTGCCAAGTTATTATGTCATTTTAACCAAACATTTGTTTTGTAGTTCAAAAACCATTCAAACTTCAGGCATACCTTGTTAGATTTTCCTTCATTGAAATTCAATTTTGTGAGATCTAGGTAACTCACCATCCCATCCTCTTTCAATTGATCCTTTTCATTTCAATTTTCCTTGAAAATTCAGTTGTGGGGGGGGGCTTTTTAATTGAAGGATTGTGCATATGCACTTTACCTTCATGTGGGGCACGTGTAGAAGGCCTTACATGCACCGTCACTTGAGGAAAGACATGCGTACTTGCACCTATCCTCAAAGAAAGATGCATGTACCCCCTAAAAGTGCTAAAAATGATTATAGCATGCCAATTTTTTTCTTGTGAATGCATACAACTATTGTTTGGAGGGAGAGAGAATGAATATGTTTATCATCATGTCATTGGATATATGGAGGCCATGAATTCCATTTGTCAATGCACCTTACTCAAGTTTTTCACCATTCCAAATCTATGTGCACAAAATATAATTATTACAAACACTAATTGGATACTAGGAACCAAATCATGAGGCCTTAATCATTGACGATGAACCCCTCAATATTGAGGTGGAAGATGTGTACTTCATCACAAATTTATCCCAACATGAAGCACTCATCAACTTAAAGGGAGGAGGATGTGGTGGAGGCGGGATAACCATACATGAGTATATCAACACTTATTGCTTTGCAGGAGCCTAAAAGGTGGGCTCCCAAGTCTCAATAAATAATATATAAGACTTAAGTATGAAGATAATCTTTATTATGATAGAAAGAGTATTTAGTTCCAAAAAATTGCATCAAGATTCACACCCACATATGACTATGGGGTGGAGTTCTTTCATCCTACTTTGTTTGATTAGTGCATATGGTTTTTAACAAACATGAAGGCCCAATTGAAAGACTGCAAAATGGGGTGTCAAAAGAACCTTGGTATTTCAACATATTGTGCTCTTTCTTCTTGGAATGAGTTTCATCGTTGCATCCTCATATTCCACTCTCCCCACCTAGTATACAAGATCCTAGGATGCTTCGGTGGGTAGATTTGATGCAGAGACTTGGAGGTAGGTGCGTCACTAATGCCTCCGATGATGAATTCTTCGATTGGTGGTCTTACCAAGTCATTGGCATATATGATTACCCTTAAGTTGAATTGGACTTCAAGAGATATCCATAGTTGGTGTTGCGTCTAGATGCTACATGGGGTGACATCGTTAAGTGAAATCTTTTTTTTCTTAACAATTTAAATTTATTTGATTTTTATCATTTTTCATAACAATTTAAAGTTATTTGATTTTTATCATTTTTCATTTATGAAAAAGAAAAAAGAAAACATTTTTGGTGTGAAGTATGACTAAAAAAATATCATGATGAGATAAATGTTGGGTTGGTGTGACCAGAGGGATATCCATGGAATAGGGGCAAGGGTAGAGGTGAGGACCAACCTGAGGAATATTTTGAGAGGATTTTATGGTTAGTTCAGAGGAACCTAGAGGTTTTGATCCACCTGGTGCCTATGTAATAGATGGAGGATCTTCTCGGGGATGTTGGAGTACCAAGAGCTTGTGTGTGACTTTTCCGATGGGTAGCTAACGCCATAGTTTTATATCATGATATCTATGCTGAAACAAGGCCCAAGGCCTAGATGTATTAGAACATATTTTGTATTAACCAAACATATGTATGATCAAGGGATAAATTTCTTGATTTAGTAAACCATACTCCACATTTTGTACTTGATGACATTATAATATAATATATATAGGCTTTTCATCTTTACTTATATTTTCAATGATGATTCTTTCTTTATATGATATGTACATGCATGCTTTGATTTTGATTAACATGAAAAATTCCAATCTAATACATAGTTAGCCAATGCATCAGATAAATAATTGGAACTTCTTGAAACATGAACATAAGTAATAAACTCAAAATACCGTTTGAGAATTTGCACCGAAAAGAACTTATGGAGAAGTGTAGGATTGTAGACCCTTTGTTTTCCATTCAATCTTGACATCTCTAACTATGAATCTATGTGAACTACTAGACATTGAATTCCATGAAAAATGGTTTCCAAAATTAGTTCATTTATGGAACTATACTTGGCCACATTGTTGGTCACTGGACTGAGACAAACACCTCCTAACGCCATGAGTTGGCCAATGGGAGAATAAATCACCCAAGTGGTAGAAGAAAGGTTCTGGGTGTGGCAACTAGCACCATCTATGAATTCCACAAAGATGGGTGTATTTGATGACACCTGTCAACCAAACACAAAACATGATAAGAAAAGACTAAAAATAGGGAAAGTAAAGAGAACTAAAGATAAAACTACTAAAGTAAAATAATTATAAGGGGGATGCTCATGCATTGCTTCCTAAGCATAATACTTCTTAAGGCAGACTTCATGTTAAGGTTTAAGCTATTATTATGTTTCTTTTCAATTCACTAGATAACCATGGCATAGATAGGATCACTGAGAAATACACAATCACAAGAGACACATCATTTATCCTGGGAAATCCTCATGGGGGAGAAAACCCAACAAAAAATTCCTTAATATAGATAGCCAATACAATGCCAAGAGATAAATCAAACAATACAGAAAGTCCTCTCCAAGAATGTGCCTCTCTCTCTCTCTTTCTTCTTCTCCAACTACAACTCCAAACTTGCGCTTTGATGAACAAGTGAGTGTGTGTCCAAATGAGGCGCTAGCCTCTCTTATTTATACAATATAGCAGGTGTGAACATAAGTGTCTTTTCACTAGTAGGGTCGACTTCTCATTCTGGGTGGTTATAACCACCTTTAATTAATCTGGGGGACGACTTCTCATTCTTCCTATTACAATTAGGGTTTGATCAATCCGCAAAATGATATTTGGTCATTTACAATACTCGACATGATCAATCCGCAAAAGGGGATTAATCTAATGAATAATAAATCAATAATAATAGAATACTCTTTGCAGTTATAATATTTCAACACTCCCCCTTAACAGGAAGGGTATTCTATAACAACATCAGGCAAGAGAGAGGACAAAATAATCAACAACATCTTGGAACATTGACTGGCGTGTTTATAAATCATCGGAAGTTTTTCTCATCATCAATATCATCATTCTCAACAAAGAGCTGGAATGGTATCATCATCTGCATTAACATGGATTAGTATAAAAACTAATACATCATCATCACAACACGAGGCTTGTCACATCATCACAACACGAGGTTGGCACATCATCACAACACGAGGATGGCACATCATCACATCACAAGGATGGCACATCATCACAACAATTAAGATGGCACATCATCACAGTAGTTAATATGGAACATCATCACAACAATTAAGCTGACACATCATCACAACAATTAAGCTGGCACATCATCACAACAATTAAGTTGGCACATCATCACATAACCTTGAAGTAGAGGTTGGAATCAAATTTACTCTTGGTAAAGCCCAAGCTCGTCAGAAAACTGTCTATTCTTCCATACCAAGCTCTAGGAGCTTGCTTTAATCCATATAGAGCCTTCTTCAGCTTGCAGACATGAGTCTTCATGTCTTCAACTTCAAATTCTTGAGGTTGTTCTATATACACTTCTTCTTCAATGACACCATTTAGGAAAGTTGTCTTTGCGTCCATCTAGTGTAACTTCCACTTCATCTTAGCTACAAGGGATATGATGGTTTTGATCGAAGTGTATCTGGATATAGGAGCAAATGTCTCTTCATAGTCAATGCCTTCCTTTTGAGAAAATCCACGAGCGACAAACCTTGTTTTATACTTCTCAATACTTCCATCAACATCATGTTTTATTTTGAAAAGTCATTTGGAAGATACCACATCCTTGCTCTTCAGTCTCAGAACTATTTCCCATACATCATTCTTTATAATGGATTGGTATTCTTCTGTCATGGCATCTTCCCATTCTTTCTTATGAATGGATTCTTCAAATAAGGTAGGCTCCTTCTCTAAGAGATCACACATCAAAGCCATATAACTGGAGAATGGCTTAGGTATCTTCACTTGTCTCGTGGTTCCTTCAGGGACACCATACTTTTCTTCACATTGAATGAGTTCCCTTGCCGAAGATGGCTTTCTCTTGTGGGAGATCGTCATATGGGGAGGTTCTTGAAATTCTACTATGTCATGATCTTCTAGAATTTCCTCATCAAGGGAAGCTATGACTTCCCTCATTGGTTCTGTAACTCTGGGAGCTACAAGTTCCTCTTCATATACTTCTTCAAGCTGACATCTTCTTGATTTCTTGAGTGTTGCATATTCATCAAAGGTCACATCCCTGCTGATATAAATATGATGGTGACCTGGTATATAAACTCTAAAGGCCTTGGAGAGCTCACAATATCCAACAAAAATTCCCTTCTTTCCTGAAGGGTCCAACTTGTTTCTCTTTTATTTTGGAATATGTACAAATACTGGGCAGCCAAATATTTTGAGATGGCTTACTTCTGGCTTCTTTCTGGAGAACATATATTTTGGGGTCTTGAACCCAAGTGCACTATGGGACAATCGGTTTTGTACATATACTGTTGTTTTTGCTTCTTCTGCCCATAAGCACATTGGAAGATCTTGATCATGGATCATGGTCTTCACTGCTTCCACTATAGTTCTGTTCTTTCTTTCTACTACACCATTTTTTTGAGGATTGTAGGGAGTGGTGAGATCCCTCTTGATCCCGACATATTTGCAATAGTTTACAAACTCTTTTGAGGTGTATTCTCCTCCATTATTTGACCTAAGTATCTTGATCTTTCTTTCAGAAAAATTCTCTATCAAGGCTTTGAATTCCTTGAATTTACTGAACACTTCATCTTTTGATTTCAAAATGTAAACCCAAGTTTTACGAGAATATTCATCAATAAAAGATACATAGTATACATACCCACTAATGGAGGATGATGGCATTGGGCCACACAGATCTGAGTGAATGAGTTCTAAGACTCCTTCTTCTTTACTGTCTCTCTTCGGAAAATGGTTCTTGATGTTCTTGCCTTGTGCACATCCATTGCACACACCTTCATGGTCAACCTTGAATTCTGGTAGACCTGTGACTGGCTTTCATACATACAATAATTCTTTTTTGTTGATGTGGGATAATATTCTATGCCAAATTTCACATGGATTCTCAATGGCATGGGTCATGGTTGCTTCTGAGTGACCCTTTAGCTTATACAATCCACCTTATTATTTTCCAATAATGATTTCTTCTTTCATGGTTTTTCCTTTAGCCCACATAAGAACTTCTCCATCTATAAAGGCAACTCTGAAGCCTTTCTTTTCTAAAGCTAATATGGAGAGTAGGTTCTTTTTCAAACCTGGTACATAGAGTACATCCTTCATCTTCATTGGAGTCCCTGAGTTAAGCTTGTAGTTTGACTCTCCTACTCCCTTGATAGGGTATTGATAATCATCTCCAAGTGTAACTTTTTGAAAAAAATTCTTCTCTGAAAGGCAAGAGAGAATATCTCTTTGACTTGTCATGTGCTTGGAAGCACCACTATCAATGAGGCAAGTGTCCTCTCCAAGTGATACTAATCTTGAGAGGGTCGAGATTAAGACATAGTCTTCAATTCGTTCTCTTATCATCTTTGTGGGTGGCTCTTCATCTTCAACTACATGGGCACGATGCCTCTTATTTTTCCTCTTGTATTCTTCTCATCTAGCTGGAAAATGTCTTGCAATATGTCCCACTTTGTCACAATGGTAGCATTGATAAGATGAGAAGTCTCTTTTTTTTTTTTTCCTTTCTTCTAAAATCTCTTTGGTTGAGATTATTTATGTATGAATTATTTTGGGGGGTGAGACTCTTTATGAGTTTCTTTCTGTAAGTAAGACTTCTTTCTTCCTCCTTTAGTATGAGTAGCTAGGGCTTGATATTCGTCTCTTGATAGTAAAGGTTCTTGGTTAGCTACTCTTGATTCTTCTTGAATACATTCTTCCCGAAGACTGTCAAATTTTAGTTTCTCTGATCTGACACAAACAGTTTGGATGAATGCATCCCATGGTCTTGTGAGACCATTAAGGGTTGTCATTATGAGTTCATATTCGTCTATAGTATCTCCAATTGCTTCTAGTTGTTCTTTGAATTGAGATGTTTTGGAGAAATATTCCTAGATTGATTCTCCTTTCTGAATCCTTCTATTCTTAAGTTGAGTTCTTAGATTCATCTTTTGATTCATGTTCTTTCCTTCATATAACCTGGTTAGGGACTCAAGCATTTCTTTTGGAGTATTCTTTGAAGACACTTGAGGAATCAAGTGATCTTTGATGGAATCCACAATGATTCTTTTGGCCCTAATTATGTCCTTTTGGTGTTTTTCTTTATTTGTAGCATCGACGGGTTCTGGTACTTCTTCTTTGACAAATATTGCTAGGTCATTCTCTTCAAGAATGAGTCCAATCCTATACTTCCAGGCACAAAAGTTTTCCACTTCTTCTATCTTGTCAACAAGCTTAGTGCTTGCAGACATCTTTTACCCAGAGCTAGGAAAATGACCCAAAAATGAAAATGCTCAAAATTGAATTCCGAACTTACCAAGAGGTGCACTTGGCTAAGGTGAGTAGCCTGGTGTGGTTAGATTTCAGAAAATCCAACTTTTACCCCTTCAAACGTGATCAATGGATTTTGGGACTGGTTCTTCTGGTTTTCTGGTACTTCCGGTACTCTGGTACTTATGGTACTCTGGTACTTCTGGTTTTCTAGTACTTCTGGTACTTTGTGAAAACTAGGGTTTCACTTTCCGGGAGATCTAGCCACTGAAAATTTGCGCTGAGGATGCCCAAGTGATCCTTGAGGAAGGGCACACTTTTCTAGATGGTTTTGGGGCTGAAATTCTTCTTCTTCAAAAAAGACCTAATTTGCATGTACAACAACAATGACGTTTTTCTCTTTTTCTTGTGAAATATTCTCTCTTCAGCTTAGCTCTAATACCATGTTAAGGTTTAAGATATTATTAGGTTTCTTTTCAATTCACTAGATAACCATAGCATAGATAGGATCACTAAGAAATACACAATCACAAGAGACAGATCATTTATCCCAGGAAACCCTCATGGGGGAGAAAACCCAACAAAAACTTCCTTAATATAGATAACCAATACAATGCCAAGAGATAACTCAAACAATACAAAAAGTCCTCTCCAAGAATGCGCCTCTCTCTCACTCTCTTTCTTCTTCTCCAATTGTAGCTCCAAACTTGCGCTCTGATGAACAAGTGAGTGTGTGTGCAAATGAGGCACTATCCTCTCTTATTTATACAATCTGGCAGATGTGAATGGAAGTGTCTTTTCATTGGTAGGGATGACTTCTCATTCTGGGTGGTTATAGCCACCTCTAATTAATTTGGGGACGACTTCTCATTCTGCCTATTACAATTAGGGTTTGACCAATCCGCAAAAGGGGATTTGGTCATTTATAATACCCAACATGATCAATCCGCAAAAGGGGATTGATCTAATGAATAATACATCAATAATAATAGAATACTCTTTGCAGTTACAATATTTCAACACTTCATTGTGGGGATCATCCATCACATTCCCTTTATAATATTCAATATCATAATTTCCTTTACGAAGAACATGCCTCACAATGTAAGGACTGCACCACATGGGGTTAAAATTTCCTTCCCCCAATGCATCTTTGTCTTGATCATAGACTAGGACCAAATATCATTCGAAGAATACTTGAGGGTAGATATAATTGCTGTATTGGGCCTTGAGATGTTTTTTTATGTGTTTTATTCACCATGGTTGCATCTCTACATTGCTCGTGGAGTTGTTCTAGGTGAATGAGGTGCTCCTCTAAGGAAACAATGTCAGGAAGGAGTTCAATTTCTATATTGAGTGAAGGGATTTCACATTCAATCAGGATAATTTCTTCCACTACATGAATGAGTTGGAAAGGTGTGAACCTCGTAGTAGTGTTCACATATGTTTGGTAAGCCTAGAGTATTGAGAAGAACATTAAGTTCCACTTGGACTTGTTTGTAACATACCTTCGCCACAAACAACAAGGGTAAGAGAAAACAAGGAAGAGCATTTTATTTTTTATTTTTTATATTATTTTTTGTTTACAAAATCTATATTCTATAAGACAAGGTATAATTAACAAAACACAATTGTTTCAACAATAATGTAACTAAAGAAAAATTTCATCTACGTAAAAGAGACGAACAATTCTAAAAGATAAAAACCACTTACTATACAACACTAAGTCTAAAATCTCTAACTAGTGGTGTGTCAAAAACTTCATGCATAACTCATCGCATTTATTCCTAGTAAGGTTGTGCAACTTGTACCTTAACTAATCTGATCCACAACGCACGTAAATTTATGAGGATCACTAATTAATTTATTTAACTGCTTGCTACCTAAATATTAATTATAACTCATTAGAGTCATGAAATTCACATGGCGAGAGGCTTGAATATTACACACCTAATGTTTGTAGATGATGTAATATTGTTTGGGATTGGAAACATGGTTGTATGGAAAGAATACAAGGAGATATTGGATCTTTTCTGTAAGGCTTCAGGGATGGAATTCAACTCTCAAAATTCTAGTTTCTTAGAATCTGGTTGGGAGGATGTAGAGTTGAATGTGTTGAAGGAACTATTTCCCTTTGATGTTAAACCTTTAGACATAGGGTTCAAGTATCTTGGGTTTTATATCAAACCAAACTATTATACAAGAGGGGATTGGTCATGGCTAGAGAAAATATTTGAAAAGAGAATATTGAGCTAGAACCATAGGTGGCTTACCCTAGGAGGAAGAATGATACTTGTAAAAGAAGTACTTAAAAGCATATCTGTGTATTGGCTTTCACTGGAAAAAATTCCCAAGAGTGTACTAAATAGTATTAGAAGGAGAATGTTTAGTTTTTTATGGTATGGTAAAAAGGAAAAGGAAGGTATTCATCTATCAAACTGGAAAACGATAGCAAAACCTAAAAAGGTTGGTGGATGGGGAATAAAAAATATATTTATGTTTGGCCAAACATTAGGGGAGAAAATTCTATGGAGAAGCCTCATATGCCTGGACTTTGGCATGAGGTGATAATGAAAAAATATCTTGAAATAAAACCAATAGAAAATTGGTTCAAACAGGGAATAAGAAACTGGAATGGAACCTCAAATTTCTGGAGAGCCCTTACCTCTTCGGTAAACATAATCTCCAATTGGTTGGTTTGGAAGCCTAGGAATGGGAGAGACATCATAATAGGTGTTGATCCTATGATAGGGTCTCACCATTTCTATAAATTATCAGAGAACCTTATATTACTGTTAAAATAACAAGGGGTGACTTGCCTTGCTCATCCAGGTTAAAATGTACAGGAAGGTAGTATTATAACAAATTGGAAAAATGCAGAAATTTTAGGCCTGGAGGGAGTACAAAAAGATGAATGGACAAACTATACTAAAGGGTTGGTAAATGTTGGAATAAAATTAAATGATGAGGAATAAAACTTAATGTGGTCGTGGGATACCAAACAAGGACAAGTCAGTGCTAAACTAGCATATGAAGTGCAAGTGATGAAGGATATGGGGGTAGAGCCAGAATTCTGGTATTCTGAAATATGGAAGTGGCAAATACCATTGAAGGTAAAATTGTTTGTTTGGTTATTGTTGGAACATAAAATTCTCACTTGGGATAATTTGCTAAAAAGGGATTTTCAAGGACCTAGCATCTGTGTGCTTTGTAAGGAAAGTGGAGAGTCTTTGTTACATTTATTTGGGGACTGTAGTTTTATAAAAATCATCTGGAAAACCATTACTAAGGAACTAAAACTGGTCAACAATTGGCAAGGAGGTGTCTTTGAAAACAATCTACTTAATTGGACAAAGAGGAAGGAAAATTGGAATGAAATCCCATGTCTTATTTGCTGGGAGGTTTGAAAGCACATGAACCTGCTGATATTTGAAGGACAAAAAAAACACCATATTAGAGTATGCAATTATATCTTACAACAATTGGGGGAACAAAAAATTACACAGGATATTTTTCAAAAAAGAATGGATAGGCCTGATCTAGGTGGATATCGGTGACCACCCACCTTTTCCAACTATTTTGGTAATTTACTATTTTTAGCAGTTTTTCGGGTCCTGAACTTCCAGAGCCGTTTTGAGTCCTTAAACGACGTTTTTTGGGAAAACGGGGAGCAACATGGAATTTCCTTCGATGTTTCTCAAACAAAAATTATAGTCCTCAGAGATATCTTTCTAACGAGGTATCGAGCGCCCCAAACAGAGATCGTATGCAAATGTTACGCCCCCAGGAAGTTGACGTATCAACTACCTCCATCGGGGCCCGCAAACCTTTTGGCTTTTCATCTTTCGGGGTTAGGGTTTTCCTTATGTTAAAAATGCCCTTAGAGCCTCATTGTAATAATCATCTTCTTGTGAATGCGAGTAGCCGTCACATCTCTTCTCAGAGATAAGCTTCCACCATTCTAACGAGTCTTTCACTCTGTATTTTTATAGTCTCTGTACATTTATTTCATTAATAGAAATCATGTATTACTATATCTTTGTGTTTATAGTTTCATCTCTGATACATTTCTGTTATATTATTGGATATCTGTGATATCTCTATGCATTTTTTTATTATCTCTGCTCTCATTTCGTGCCGAAAATTATCCAGATTAGTGGTATCAGAGGAGGTTTCTCTTGATCATTTTTTCAGTGCATGTTCCCAAAAAGGTCCAAGTATAGCAAGCTAGGTCTCGAGCTTGTCTCTCTTGAAGAAAATCGCTCTCACACGCCTAAGAAACCATCCATGGTGGAAGAAAATAAAAACGACGGAGTAGACGATCTTATCATTTTGTTGCTTGACTAAGCTCTCATGCGACAGAGGGACGAAATGATGGAGAATTTTTCCCACATCCTTCAATGCCTGACGATAACAACAGGCACATCTTCATCAAACTGCCACTTTGGAGGCACCTCGCCTTTCAAGGTACAAGTTAATTTTGATATTATTGTATTTTAAGGACAGATAGATGCAGAAGCCCTAGACAAATGGTTAAACCTGCTAGAAGGTTATTTCTCCATTCAAAAAATTTTCGACAGAGAAAAGATCACCTTCGAACTCCTTAAAGCTCTCCCCCATGTCAAAAATTGGTGGGAAACTTATTGGTAGTAGAGTTCCATAAAGGAGTCTGGAATATATGGGGACGAGCCCACTTAGGATTTTTTTGTGGATGCGGTAAAGGAACAATATTACCCTGTTGGAAACTATCAGGACCAATACATGAGATGGACCACACTACGGAAAGAGAGGGGCCAAGCAGTTCCAAAGTTCACCAATACCTTCCATACCTTGTGCACCAATCTGGGTATCAAAGACTCTGAGTGACATCTGGTTCTGAAATACAACAAGGCTCTACACAGATACATCCAAACTGAAATGGATTTTCTAGACATCTCATCACTCAGTTTTGCTTATCAATATGTTGTTAAAATCGAGCATAAGTTTAAACACTAGAACAAACAAGATTTAGGATTTGCAAATCCGCATCAACCAAAGTATGAGAAAGGCGGCCCTAACAAACAGCTTCCTGAAAACCTATCTAAGACACAGGAAAATAAGGGTCACGGGAAGACAAATAAGGACATCGAAAAATGACCTGCGATTTCCACAAAATCCCCTGGCACAACACCGAGGAATGTCACTCAAAAAAGTCATTGGTGTCCGAGATCAAAGACAAGGAACTAAACCCTGATTTATAATCTAATTATGAAAATAGTAAAAGGCAGATGATCGACGCAGACCCCACTGATATTGTTGCGACCGCAACAATTCAACTAGAAGAACCAACATATATTGAAGAGGGGGAGTGCCTTTTTCATTCACAGATGTGGGTGAAGGGGACCCTGTTGAATTTTATTGTTGATAGTGGAAGCCAGAAGAACCTCATCTCAACAAAGGTCGTCAAACAATTGGGATTGTCGACAACACCACACCCGCAACCATACAACATCGGGTGGCTTCGCTAAGGATGAGATATTTGTGTCAACCAACAATGTCGATTGTCATACGACATCCAACCCTTCAAGCATGAAGTTGACCCACTGGATGTCTGTGATGTTCTCTTGGTCCAACCATATATGTGGAGACACCATGTTGTTTATGAGTCTTGACCCCACTGTGTCATTGTTTCTCTTGGGGGTCATCTTTGCAGAATACCAGAGGTAGCTCTGACTAGTGTTCCACCTAAAGAGTGCCACAAGGTAGTATCTCATACTGCAAAATTTATCTTCTTCACAATCTATTCAAAAGGGGAACAAAAGGACACTGCAACCACTACAGCCTTGCCCCAAGCACCTTCTATCCAATAGAAGAAGGTCAACAAGGTTGCAGCAAAGCACAAAGATTCCTTCTTCACACTATCCTCTCATGTAGATTGACTTGTTGAACAACCTTAGTCTCAACAGGTTCATGACAAACTTCCACAAATTGAGCAACGCGATGTCTCCAGCAAGGCAAGCAACTCACCAATATTCAGATTCAACAAACGCTTTTTCCTCTCCCCCGGGCACTCAACGCAATGGAGACCATTTCTTCCTAAGGAGGGAGGATTGACCTAGGTGGATATCGGTGGCCACCCACCTTTTCCAACTAGCTCAAAACAATTTTATGGCAATTTTGGTAATTTACTATTTTTAGTATTTTTTCGGGTCTTGAACTTCCGGAGTCGTTTTGAGGCGCTAAACGACATTTTTGGGAAAACAGGGAGCAACATCGAAGTTATTTCAATGTTTCTCACACAAAAAATTTAGTCCTCTAATAGATCTTTCTAATGAGGTATCGAGCACCCCAAATGGAGATCGTATGCAAAAATTACACCCCCGAGAAGTTGACGTATCAACTACCTCCATCGGGGCCCGCAAACCTTTTGGATTTTCATCTTTCAGGGTTATGGTTTTGGATTTTCCTTATGTTAAAAGGGTTGTTAGAGCCTCATTGTAATAATCATATTCTTGTGAATGCGAGTAGCTGTCACATCTCTTCTCAGAGATAAGCTACCACCATTCTAGCGAGTCTTTCACTCTATATTTTTACAGTCTCTGTACATTTATTTCATTAATAGAAATCATGTATTATTGTATCTCTGTGTTTATGGTTGCATCTCTGATACATTTCTGTTATATTATTGGATATCTGTGATATCTCTGTGCATTTCTTTATTATATCTCCACTCTCATTTTGTGCTGAAAATAATCCAGATCAAGGCCACCAACTATTGATTGGGTAGGGGCAGTTGGTTTTTTTGATGTGTCGTCATAGGAAAGAGGCTTAAAATGTGGGGCTAGAGCCTTTCTTAAATTCCAAATAATGGGTACCTATAAAATAAAAATGAATTGTGGAAAATGAACAAATTCCAAAGGGGAACTGATGGCACTATGGCTAATTTTATATTTTTCATATCTTAAATAGGTACTAAGATTATTATTGCTGGGGGATTCTAAGGTTATTATTGATTGGTATATTAATGAAAATAATTTATAGGTCATAGCTTTGCAACTATGGATGACAAAGGTTAGAGAGATGCACAAGCATTTTTAGAAAATAAAAGCACAACAAATCTATAGAGATTTTAATCAGGATGTTGATCATCTATCAAAGGAAGCATTGGACTTGGATGAAGGAAGATTTTACTACGCACAGGTTTCAGATGGACAACAAGAAATTTTTGAAAAAATTGAGATCAACAATTAGAATACTCTTATGCAAAGAAACTGATGTAAATTTTAGACAGAAAGAGGTTATAAATTATTGTATATCTGGTTTATAGACATGTAATTAGTTTTGATTACATATAAAAAAGTTTGGATAGGAGTTAAAAACAATTTGGAATTTTGGAGATTGGTTACAGTTTGTAAAATCAGAAAAAGAAACATGTTTATATTTACTAATATAAGTGTTTTTTCATATTGAAAAAAAAAATGTTACCTAAATACCATAATAACGTCAAACAAAAAATTATAATAGTAAATAAATTCATTACTAACTCAGAAACGACAATCATTAATCATAACTCATTCAAAAATCCTAAATTAAGCAATTATGTCACTGAACAAGGTGCAACGTTAATGAAATTTTTTCCCAACTTAATAGTGTCAATCATTAATAACTCAAATAAATTTAAATCTCAACTTGATCTGTATTGCTTCTTTTATAAATTTATAATCCGTAAGTGATTATAATGTGGAATTATTTATACCCATAATTATAGATTATTCTCATCATTCAAAATTTGTACCTAAATTTAATCATTTTATGATAACCCTTACCCTTATATATAATACTAAAAATAAAATCAAACTAATCATCCTTATATAATTGATAACCCTTACCCTTCTATCTGGTCACACGGTTTCTGCACCATCAATTCTTGGTTATGGATTGAATAAAAATATTTATGCTAAGATGGATAGCGCATTTAGTTGGACTTCTGGCCAATATAAAGAAAAAGTAATACACAAGTTCGTAGCACTATGATCCAACTACTCCATTGACGTCTGGTCAACAATCTTTGATTCTCTAATTATTCTTTTAAAAAATTACAACAAGACCAATCACAACATAGACCACACACGTCTGTAACTATCTATCAACATGTGTAAGATAAGTAAAGTTAAACTAGCATACTCCCTAATGAGTGAATGAGAATGCCAAAGTAAATTAAGGAAATAAAAATCATAAAAATATTGCAATTAAATTATTTTATTTCAAAATTTGTCATGAAACATTTACTCTATCTTGAACATTTGCGAGTTAAATTATTTTATTTCAAAATTTACCATAAAAACATTTGCTATACACTATATTTATACATCTCACATAACTTTTATGAACACATTTAATAAATTGTAATTTAATTGTATTTTAAATTTAATTTGATATATTATTTATCGGTGATACAAAGTCATGAAGGAGACATTGGAAATTAAATATAAAAAAGAAGAGGAGAAAAGGTAAGATTTATGTAAGAAATTTAAAAGATGATTTTGTTTTTTTGGCTACCTCTTAAATGAATCTAAACTATTAATAATGTAAAAATGGTTAACGCATGAGATAATGTATACTGACACGCATCATAATTCCCATGATTTACCAAATATAGCCAAATATATCATAATGTATACTGACACGCATGCATGGAAACCTACATTTGAAAGCATCTAGGTTGCAAAAGAAGAGATCCCGATGATTATACTAACATGTATCTATATCTGCATATAAAAATAATAAGTTGGAGATTGTGCCGCCTCCTTGAAAAATATCGAGTGTTACGGACTCGCCGCACAGTGATCGTATAGACATTTTAGTCGTGGTTTGTGACTTGATCTTATTTATTTATTTACCAAAACCTTCCTTCTTTTTAGGCTAACTCTTGATGTATGGACCACGGTGTTACTGAGCTCCATTTTGGGAAATAAAGCATCGACAAATCTTGGGACTAAAAGATGAAAATTTAAAGGATGTAAGATTCATTTCTTATCGGCAACCTGTGTCGATCCCAAGTCTGGAGACAAAGTTAAAGCTTATATCAACAACACCAGAAATCCTACAACAAACATTAAAGTCGAGGGACTGACTGTGGCTCCACCAAATCACCGCTTTGTGGGACAGATTGTGGAGTCTGCACAGTTTTAGATAAGCATGAAAGGAGGCAACGATACAACTGTACTACATTACATTAACTTTGATTTGTCTTTGATTTGAGAGGTGGTATCAGTTAGGTGGTATTTGAAAACTTGTCAACCAGTTGACAGGTTTTCACCAAAATCTAACACTAAGATTCCTTCGACATAAATATGATAGAAGAGACGTGTTATTTTCTCTGAATTACATCTCAGAAATTAACAGAATTGAAGTGCCCAAAAATTTCAGGATGGAATTAAGACGAACAAGCGATAAAATATTTGTGAATTACACCTGGATAATTATTCAAGAGCTTGACACTACTACTTTAATTTAATTCGAGTAGCTGATGCAGGAGCATCGCCAGCAGGTAGCAAGCACGTGTGGATGTAGAGGACAACTGGACAAGCGCCAACACATTTCTTGTTAAAATGTTTTGAAGTTTGAAAGCGCCATATAATTAATGGGATAGTTAATAGATGCGTACTCACATTTATGGAGGAGCATTGTAATCAGACCTTGAGCATCCCACTCTCGTCTGAACTAGATAGAGGCATTTATGCATAAGTTAATGTAGGTAGATAGAATTTAATTCTAGATTAGACAGTTTTAGAGCGCAAGAGGGAAACGAGATATAGACACCCTCATTGTATAGTTGTAAGAGGATTATGAGCATAAAGCATAGAGAAGAGAGCAGAGAGTTGTGGCTGAAAACACCCATGTACAGATATTTGAATTAATAGAAAGAGCTTTGATTCAAATTCATGGTGTCGTATTTGTTCTCTGTGTATGCATGTTGAATGTTATTCTCATGGATGTTTACTTTTTGTTATACATTTGCTTTATATGATGTGTACATGATTTCATGCTTTGTGTTTGAAATTTGAGAGAGAGTAAGGAATGAGTTTCAATTGTTTCTCTATCTGAGCAAGAGTTCCTGCAAGGAGTGTAGTGAAGTTGTCCATAAGGAGTGCGTTGACAAGAGTTCATAGTTTTATCTCTGAAAGCTCAGGAGGGTTAACGTTGTTCTCATTCTCGCGGAAGTGTAAGTTGATCACAAGAGCCATGCAAGGAGTGCGTAGGCCAAGTAAAGTTACAGGGTTTGTGAACCTAAGAAATTGTTGAAGGACTACTGTTGCAGGGAGTGCACAGAGTCGAAGGACTTAAATTCTTTGAAGTAATTGAAGGATTCGCCGCAAGGAGTGCATGCGAGAGTCTTCTTTAAGACTCAGAGTTGGAGAAATATCAGGAAGGATAGGGTCTTTTCAGTTTTCGAAGAAAAACACGGAAGGTTGGTGCCTTGAGGCGTTGAAAGGATGCGTAGCAAGTTTGTGTTGCAGGCGGGTAAGTTCCGCGGAGAAATACTTGGTTAAATCTGCAGGAATTGTCTAGGAAGAAATGGATGGTCAAAATTCTCTGTGAAGAATTCGCGAAGTCACAAGAGCTGTCAGATCTTGTAGAGAAGCAGGAATGTTACAGAGAGCTTTCCTCAAGCGTAAGATCAGAAGAAATCAGGGCCGTTGGATCGCTCACGAAATCTCATTTCGGAGTTTCATGAGTTGAAGGGTCAAAGGTTTTGCATCAAGGCTCGCAAAGTCATGAAAGGCGAGTAGTGAAGTGGCGAGTGGATTAGAGTCATCCATACGGGGAAGATAGGTGGTAGAGATCTAGAGATCTCGTGAATTCAGAGGTTCGTAAGGTGGGAGCCCAAAGGTTGGGTACTCTAGATTGTGAAAGGTGAAGTCCTGAAGGGGCGAAGAGATGTGTGTGTGGGGCCAGCTATCGGTGATGTGTATCGGGATTCGTGCATCATCTTTTTAAATAAGTCAACACTTTGTTGACCTCTCGTGTCTTGGGGGTTCGTGAGACAAGAGCCGAGAGTTCGACATCAAACCTCATGAAACGACGAGAAGCAAAAAGTGCTAGAGTTAGGCCTAGCTGGTGGTCACGCGTGGAGGGCTCTGACAAGAGAAGGAACGTGCCTGTATCATCATTTCCGGTATCGTGAGATTTCGAAGCAAGAGTTGTGGGACCCGGAAGGTAGAGGGGGCATAGAACTTGAGCTTTGGATATCTCGAGTTCCTGGGTCGCAAAATCGCGCTGATTGTCAGATCAAAGGGAAGATCCATAACCGTCAATTGTTGTTTGGGGAGGCAGAATATTAAAGTTCCAGCATTCTTTTCGGAACTTGGCATATTGGTGTTCAGAGGTCTGAAGGCACAGTCGCTTGACCACAAGACTCGCAAAATCGTGAAGTCAGAACTCCCGAAGTGCGAAGGGAGATTCCACGAGGTTTTCTGTGGGTGCAGATTTCCCGAAAGGGAAATAGAAGAGCCAGTTTGAGAGAGCTCTTCGAGCCAGTGGAAGAAGAATGATACTGTGTGCGTGGACTTCCGACCTATGGGTTGGTAGGGCTGTGTCAGGTTTGGTATCAGAGCCTGATTCTTGTTTGTATATTTCAGGTAGGAAAAATGAGAAGGAATTTCAGCCATGCCACTGAGGAGAAGAGACAGGCAAACACCCGATCCGCCAGAGGATAGGGAAATGCTACAAGGAAGGGGTAGGTAGGTTCAGAATACAGAAGTGGAAAGAGATATGCATGACATTCGCACTAGACTCGTGGATGTGGAAATAAAACAAAGGTGCACAACTGATATTGGAGATGTTAGTGAGTCCGAAAGTGAAAATGATGCTGGACATGAAGAAGAATAAATTTCAGTAGAAGATGCAACAAATGAACGCTTGATTAGAGCTGTTGCAAGAATGAGTGCAAGAGACAAATGTACATTCCAGTTTATGAGGGAAACTTGGATGCTGAAGAGCTTCTAGACTAGATTAGAGCTCTGGACACATATTTTGACTATGAATATGTTGAAGAAGACAAGAAGGTCAAACATGCTATCACGAGACTTAAAGGACATGCAACATTGTGGTGGGATGAACTGCAAGCTGACAGATGCTGCCAAGGTAAGCATAAAATCAAGAGTTGGGACAGGTGATCGCAAAGATGAAGGTGAAATTCATTCCCAAGGATTATCAAATTTCTCTGTTTCGAAGAATGCAGAATTTGAGACAGAAGCTGATGACAGTAAAGGAGTACACTGAAGAGTTCTACAGGCTGAACATCAGAGCAGGTCATCATGAAAGTAATTATGAAAATGTTTCCAGGTATATGAATTGCTTGAGATACGAAATTCAAGATGAGATGAGCATGATGACCATCCGAACGGTGGAAGATGTGTTAAGAACCAAACATCAATATAGCATGGAAAAACCTCAGGAAAAGTACTCAACGCCTTGAAACTGAGATAATTTCAGATAATAAGCCTCTTCGAGGGGGCAAACTCCTTTTAC
>JZKD02S2393038.1:385313-397092 GCA_000966675.3 Picea glauca
CAGAAATGTGATTCATGACGGGAGAATGAACACATACACCCTAGAGAAAAATGGGAGAACTCACATGCTGTTGCCGATCAAAGATAAAGAAATGAAACTTGAGGTGAGAAACACTGTACTTCTCATGAGTGGGAAGGAACTTCTTACAGAGGTTAAGAAGAAGGAGGAACCGCAATTCATTGTGGTCAGAAAGCCAAAGATTGTTTTAACCAGCTTAAGGGTATAAGATTTACCAGAAGAAGTTCAGGAACTGCTGGAAGAGTTCGCTGACATAGTAGTGGATGAACTACCTCGTTCATTGCCACCGATTAGAAGTATAAGTCATCAAATTGATCTCATACCTGGAGCTAGTTTTCCAAACAAAACAACATACAGATTGATGCCGCAGGAGAATGAAGAGGTCAAAAGACAAGTCTAGGATTTGTTGGACAAAGGTTTAGTTAGAGAAATCTTGAGCTCGTGTGTTGTTCCGACAGTACTCAGTCCGAAGAAAGACGGAGGCTGGAGGATGTGTACTGACTCGAGGGAAATCAACAAAATAACCATCAGGTACAGATTTCCATTGCCAAGGATGGATGATCTGATGGATTGCTTGAGTGGGGCCAATTTTTTTTCAAAGATTGATTTGAAAAGTGGATATCACGAGATTCGTATGAGAGAAGGTGACGAATGGAAGACAACCTTCAAGACTAATGAAGGGTTGTATGAATGACTTGTTATGTCATTTGGTTTAACAAACATGTCGAGTACTTTCATGAGGTTGATGAATGAAGTCCTGAAGGAGTTCATCAGAAAATTTGTCATTGTGTATCTTGATGACATACTGATTTTCAGTAAAACAAAGGCAGAGCATCTGAAGCATTTGGCTACAGTGATGAAGAGGTTACAGCAAGAGAAGATGTTGATAAACATGAAGAAATCCTCATTCATGAAGACAAAGCTCATTTATTTGGGGTTTGTCATTTCTGCAGATAAGTTGAGGATGGATCCAGATAAGGTGGAGGTAATCAAGAATTGGCCATCACCAAAAAGTATATTTGAGGTGAGAAGTTTTCACAGATTAGCTAGTTTCTAATGAAAATTCATCAGGAATTTCAGTGGAATTAGTGCATCAATGATGGACACAGTGAAGAAGAGACACAAGTCTTTTCACTGGACGGAAGAGGCTGAGAAAAGCTTCAATTTGTTGAAAAGGAAAATTACGAAACAACCAATTCCGGTGTTGCCTGATTTCCAAAAGACATTTCAAGTAAAATGTGATGCAAGTGGATTTGCAATAGGGGCGGTCTTGAGTCAAGAAGACAGGCCAATAGCATATTTCAGTGAGAAGCTAAATGAAGCCAAGATAAAATACTCCACATATGATAAGGAGTTCTATGCTATTATTCAGGCATTGAAAAAATGGAGACATTACTTAATTCCTAAGGAGTTTGTCTTATACAGTGATAATCATGCATTGCAATTTGTGAATCAACAGGAGAAGTTGAATCAAAGACATGTTAAATGGGTTGAATATATGCAAAATTTCACTTTTGTGATTAAACATATTTCTGGAACTGCTAACAAAGTTGTTGATGCTTTGAGTAGGAAATGTTTGCTATTGCAGTAGTTCAGAGTCAAAACATTGGGTTTTGATGATCTCAGGGACATGTACAGAGATGATCCAGATTTTAAAGATGCGTATGAAGCAACTGAGAATCCAATTCTCAGGGATAGAATCCAATGGGAAGAATACATGATCCAGGAAGGATTATTGTTTAAAGGTAATCAACTTTGTATTCCAAAATTCTCCATGAGGGAGAATTTGCTGAAGGAGAAACATAGTGGAGGATTGGTCGGACATTTTGGTCATGACAAGACATTTGAAAAGTTGAACGAGTCATATTTTTGGCCAGGAATGCGAGCATACATCAAAATATTCATGAACAGATGTAGAATTTGTCAACATTCAAAAGGAAAGAGGTAGAATGCAGGTTTTTATCAACCATTACCCATACCTGAGAGGCCGTGGGATGCAGTCAACATGGACTTCATATTGGGGTTGCCAAGAACACAAAGAGGGTTTGACTCAATCTTTGTGGTAGTGGATAGATTTTCCAAAATGGCACATTTCATTCCATGTCAGAAAACCAGTGACACAACTCACATTGCAAACCTGTTTTTCAAAGAAGTCATTCAACTTCACGGCTTACCAAGGAGCATAGTTTCGGAACGAGACACTAAGTTCGTAGGACACTTCTAGAGAACCTTATGGAAGAATCTGGGAACAAACTTGTCATTTAGTTCAGCTTATCATCCTCAGACAGATGGACAGACAAAAATCGTGAACAGGAGTTTGGGAGACTTGCTGAGGAGTTTGGTGACAGAACACCACAACCAGTGGGACAACATATTACCATAGGTGGAGTTTTCTTATAATGAATCGCTTAATAGGAGCACAAGACATATTCCATTTAAAATTGTTTATGGCATGCAACCGAGAGGAATTTCTGAGCTGAGAGATTCATAACAAATTGCAATTAGGAGTGCTAGTGTAGAAGATTTCACAGAGGCGATGAAGGAACTTCACAACCAAGTGAAGGAATGATTGCAGAGTTCGAACCAAGAATATAAGTGGAGAGAAGATCACCACAGGAGACAACTTCAGTTCGAAGTTGGTGATTTGATCCTTGCACATTTGAGAAAGGAAAGGTTCCCGAGTGGAACATATAATAAACTGAAGATGAAGAAAATCGGACCATGTAAGGTCTTGAAGAAATTTGGGGCGAATGCATATGAGATTGAATTACTCGATGGGATCGAAATTTATCTGATATTCAATGTCTCGGATTTGTACCCTTATAAAGCCGAGGAAGTAGAAACAGGTAGTGAACAACCAGAGATTCAATGGACAAAACAGATGCTAGTTGCAGAAAAGCCGCAGATGGAGCGCATACTAGACAAAAGAGTTGGTAAGAGGACCAGACGAAAGCAATACTTTGAATATTTGGTCAAGTGGAAGGGCCATCCAGTTGAATATGCCAGCTGGGAGAATGAAGCAGAAATCTAGAAGCATGGACAGACCGTGCGAGAGCTCATGGACAGGAGCCCATGAAAATTTTCAAGCGAGGGAGTATGATTGAGGAGCATCGCTAGCAGGTAGCAAGCGAGCGTGGATGTAGAGGACAGCTGGACAAGCGCCAACACATTTCTTGTTAAAATGTTTTTAATTTTGAAACACCATATAATTAATGGGATAGTTAATAGAGGCGTACTCACATTTATGGAGGAGCATTGTAATCATACCTTGAGCGTCCCGCTCTCATCTGAAGTAGATAGAGGCATTTATGCGTAAGTTAATGTAGGTAGATAGAATTTAAGTCTAGGTTAGACAGTTTTAGAGAACAAGAGGGAAACAGGATATAGACACCCTCATTGTATAGTTGTAAGAGGATTATGAGCATAGAGCATAGATAAGAGAGCAGAGAGCTGTGGCTGAAAACTCCCATGTACAGAGATTTGAATTAATAGAAAGAGCTTTGATTCAAATTCATGGTGTCATATTTGTTCTCTATGTATGCATGTTGAATGTTATGGTCATGGATGTTTACTTTCTATTATACATTTGCTTTATATGTTGTGTACATGATTTCATGCTTTGTGTTTGAAGTCTGAGAGAGAGTAAGGAATGAGTTTCAATTGTTTCTCTATCTGAGCAAGAGTTCCTGCAAGGAGTGTAGTGAAGTTGTTCGCAAGGAGTGCGTTGACAAGAGTTCAGAGTTTTATATCTGAAAGCTTAGGAGAGTTAACGTTGTTCTCATTCTCACAGAAGTGTAAGTTGAGCATAGGAGCCATGCAAGGAGTGCGCAGGCCGAGTAAAGTTCCAGGGTTTGTGAACCTGAGAAATTGTTGAAGGACTACTACTGTAGGGAGTGCGCAGAGTCGAAGGACTTAAATTCTTTGAAGTAATTGAAGGATTCATCGCAAGGAGTGCGTGCGAGAGTCTTCTGTAAGACTTGGAGTTGGAGAAAGCTCAGGAAGGATAGGGTATTCGCAGTTGTCGAAGAAAAGCACAGAAGGTTGGTGCCTTGAGGCGTTGAAAGGAGGCGTAGCAAGTTTGCGTTGCAGGCAGGTAAGTTCCACGGAGAAATACTTGGTTAAATCTATAGGAATTGTCCAGGAAGAAACGGATGGTCGAAATTCTCCGTGAAGAATTCGTGAAGTCACAAGAGCCGTCAGATATTGCAGAGAAGCAGGAACGTTATGGTGAGCTTTCCTCAAGCATAAGCTTAAAAGAAATCAGGGCCGTTGGATCACTCACGAAATCTCATTTCAGAGTTTCGTGAGTTGAAGGGTCAAAGGTTTTGCATCAAGGCTTGCGAAGTCGCGAAAGGTGAGTAGCGAAGTGGAGAGTGGATCAGAGCTGTCCATCCGGGGAGGACAGGTGGCAGAGATCTAGAGATCTCGTGAATTCGGAGGTTCGCTAGTTGGGAGCCCAAAGGTTGGGTACTCTAGATTGTGAAAGGTGAAGTCCCGAAGGGGCGAAGAGACGTGTGTGTGGGGCCAGCTATCGGTGATGTGTATCGGGATTCATGTGTCGTCTTTTTAAAGAAGTCAACACTCTGTTGACCTCTTGTGTCTCGGGGGTTTGTGAGAGAAGAGTCGGGATTTCGACATCGAAGCTCACGAAATGACGAGAAGCAAAAAGTGCTAGAGTTAGGCCTAGCTGGTAATCACACACAGAGGGTGCTGACAATGGAAGGAGATTTCCCGTATCAACATTTCGGGTATCGCGATATTTGGAAGCAAGAGTTGTGGGACCTGGAAGGTAGAGGGGACATAGAAATTGAGCTTTGGATATCTTGAGTTCCTGGGTCGTGAAATTGCATTGACCATCGGATCAAAGGGAAGATCCAGAATAGTCGATTGTTGTTTGGGGAGGCGGAACATTAAAGTTCCAGCGTTATTTTTGGAACTCGGCATATCGGTGTTCAGAGGTCTGAAGGCACAACCGCTTGACCACAAGACTCACGAAATCACGAAGTCAGATCTCCCGAAGTGCGAAGGGAGATTCCACGAGGTTTTATGTGGGTGCAGATTTCCCGAAAGGGAAATAGAAGAGCCAGTTCGAGAGAGCTCTTCAGGCCAGTGGAAGAAGAACGATCCTGTGTGCGTGGAATTCTGACCTGCGGGTTGGTAGGGCTATATCAGTAACTCAACTAGAGTGGGTGACTCAATAATACAAGTATAAATAAATAATAGATTGTGAGGGTGACTCAATAATAAAATTATAAATAATAGACTATTATAATCCGACTAAAATCGAAAGGGATTATGCGAAGGCTTAGGATTAATCGTTGGATCCCACCCTCTTTATCCACTAAATGCAAAGCAGGTGAATTATATCATACCTAAACATTCAAGATCTATATCAAACAAACAAACAAACTTATGACATATATATATTGTATCAACCTCCAGTACCAAGGGCCTGAGCGCATACCTCAAGGAGTCAAAATACTAGAGAAAAATAACTATATTCTTATTATGACACAACTTATATCTAGGAAAATTTTAAAACAAAATTTTATCAGACTCAAAATTAACTAACGCAAAATATGGAAAGATCGGACATCCTATGAATACAACAACTTCTATGCAATTGGGACCTTCATCAACCATGGATGAGGACGTTGGAACTCTGCATCACAACCATGGATGAGACACGAGGTCCAAAGCCCTCAAACGTCATGTTTGAGGAATCGTAGAATCTACAGTATAATGTTTTTTGATAGAATGTAATCCAAGAGGAAAAAGGTTTAGAGGTCCAAATAATAAAGAACAATTTTTTCTTAAGCACATCCTTAAAGTTGTAATACTAAACAATCGATTAATCTACTTCAATAATCAAGCACAACATTACATAAATCAACATCAAGAAGTAATAATATTACAATTAGGTCTGTTGCATTTCATTTATTTTCTCTATTAACAAAAGATAAGAAATTATAGAGAAAATATTGAATTAAATAATCTGTGACGCAACAAATTTAAAAGGTGATATATATATAATCTTGCCATGTATTGATCTTCGAATAACTAAATTTTCATTCCTCCATCAATATTCCAATTGAAGTCATTATACATAATCCATTACATTCACACTGGAAATACATTCACAGTGGAAATATGCACCGTATTTTTAAAAATCCATTTAAGTAAAAGTTAAAAAGACTGAATTATAAATTCCATAACTAAAATTTAGATCGAGAAGTTGATCTTCAACTTGAAACTTGCGCTCGTCATTTGCTTCTGCCTGCTAATCTAAGTATTCACCAGTAACTCCCATCCAATGTTAGGGGTACTCTTCTTCCCCCTTAGCCCCACGAGCCTCAAAGGGGCCACACATAGATAACCAAGAAAAAAATAACACAAACTTTCCCTCGCAAGGAGAGGCTTCCACCTCTTGCACAAGTTTGCAATCCCAACTCTCCACAAGTAAACTAGTGAAGTAAATTTTGGCAGCATAACAATACTTCAAAAAAAAAATGAGGACCTTCTCTCTTCCTCTCCAATTCATTTATAAGAAAATTATCCATGAAACTTGTCCTCTCCTGCAAAAATATATATTTTTAATAATTTAATCAAGGATTATTCACCCACTACACTTGTCACATTCTCCCAAAGTTGCACATGTAATTTCTCTTTTTATTTTACTTAATTAGACAAATTTCCTCTCACTCCCTAATTTGTTCCTATTTTCCCTCTTAGTTGTCTCTTAGTTCCCCAATCCCTCATTTAATTTGTGTCCCCTAACTAAATTTCAGTTTGAGTTGGATTAAGAGTCTTCTTTTAGTTAGGATTAGTGGTAGAATATTGACTCAAGATGCTATTCTATATGGACCATCTATTCCCTCATGTTTTAATTTATTTTTATTTTTAAAAATCCCTTTTATTATTTTAATGCACACATGTGCATTACCCAATTTTATTCTTATTTCTTCTTTCACTTAAATTGCTAGTCTAATTCCCTTCGTTCTATTTTAATGTCTTAATTTAGCCAACCATCTTAGATTTAGACTCGTGTTAGATTTCTTAGCTTAAAATTTAATAATCAATTAAATATTATGTTCTAACAAGGTCTAAACAGTTTTATTATATTTTCTATGCCATCCAGATTTTTATTGACTCACGATTTAATTATGCGATGTGCCCTTCGAGACACACTTCCATGCTCCAAGGGTGCCACTCTCCTTTGACTAGTTTGAGAGTTTGTCAGAAACTTGGAGTCAACACTCCACTCGGTTGACCTTGTCAGAGACTAAGGGATTTCTAAGGAATAAAGATTCCACCTTATTTCCTGCCTCTTAGAATGTTTCATGAGCGATTGTCTCAGTCTGCCCTCACATCATTTTGGACCTCTCAAAATAGGTAATTGTTAACCTACAGTTTAGGTCATGACGTGAGTGTTATTAGGCTGTGACAGGGACGTTGCCACACCTCTCCCTCATCTGTCTGGTTTCTGTGCATGACCCCTTTAGTCCTTATGTGAGTCGGATTAGAAAGCATCACCAAGCCTGCATCCACTAACAAGAACACTGTCAATAATCCATATACATAACATCCATACTAAAATCATCATGTAACTCATGCGTGTAAATAAAATACTCAAACCAAATACAACCCACTCCCTGACTCAATCCATAGTCTAAGGAAGTCCATTGATTCCATCGGCATCCTCAACCTGTCATGTATCATGCACAGTCATGAGAACTCATCAATAATACCTATCAATATATATACATCTAAAAATTAACATATATTCATAATGACATCATAATATAACTCATGATCAAGCATAAATCATAATGTACCATAACTGGATCACTTGCTCGCAAGTTTTCTCAAAGAATAATTCAGTGTAAAATGTGATCAGCGGAACTAGATGTTGCAGTTCACGTTAATAGTTCACTGGAGGATGATCTTCATGGAATTATCGATTGCCTCTACTTGACCATTATCCTATGGATGGTATGGTGATGAATGTTTATGACGAAACCCAAACATGAATACCAACTCAAACATCATCTTATTCTGGAAATGATTGCAATGATCAATGACAATCTCCCTGGTTGCACCAAACCTAGATATGAATTGATTGAATATGAAGAGTGATGTATCACTGTCATTTGAGAATGTTGGCGTGGCCTTGGTCCACTTAGTAAAGTAATCGATGGTCACAATAATGTAATTATTCCCCTTAGCCAAATCTGGGTGATAGGTTATGAAATCAACCCCCCACTTAGTCAAAGGGCTAACAATGATGACAATAAGGAGAGAATTAGGGTGCACACACATTTTCCTATTGTAAAATTGGCACGAATGACACTTTTTGACAACTTCTACACAATATTTGAAGATCAATAGCCAAAAATATCCGATGCATGATATATTTTGGGTTGTCACCAACCATGATAGATGACCACCAAAGACTCCATTGTGGAAGTCATTAAGAATTGTTTTTGCTTCCTCATGAGTTAAACAATGACACAAAATTGAATCCACCCCTTAGTGATACAAAGTGTCTCCAATTATAGGGTAGTTCTTTGCATGACGATAAACATGATGCCACTCATCATGAGAGAAGTTAGATGAAAACCTTTGGGTTTGGAGATATAAAAGTATGTCTCCATACCAAGGATCACTCAAGGATATGAGGAATAAACAATCGTTAGGGAATGAGTTAGACTCAATATCATCCTCAACATACTTATAAATTTCTAACATCAATTCGGTGAAAAATATATATTTCTTTGACTTGGATGATGCAAATTCTAGATCAAACTCTTCATGTAAAATCATGATCCATTTATTATAATTTCCTTTGATGATTTGTCTAGTCAAGAAAAAATAGAAAGGATTTATATTTGAGATCATGTTGGTATTTTAGAGAAGAATATAATGTTGTAATTGTTGGACAACATGGATTGCTGCATAATCCAATTTCTCAACATGAGAGAACATCAACTCAGGTTGGAAATACTCCTACTTAGGTTATACACCATGTTCTCTTGGTGCAAGACATCTTCCTGAACCAATACTATCCAATGGTTGATTTAGATTCTGCGAGTAATAACTTAAATTCCGTATTGTAGTTTGGAGGACTAAAAAGGGGGCCTAAAACAAGTTCTCTTTTCAAAGTGTCAAAAGATATTTGAGCAAAATCATCCCATATAAATGGGACCCCTTTCTTCAATAGGTGCATCAAACCTTTAGTGACTTCGACACTATTTTCAATGAACCATCAGAAAAAGTTATCCTTTCCTTGAAGGTTTTGTAACTCTTGAAAATTGTGTAGGAGAGGTATCTGAACTATTGCCTCAAACTTGAGTGGATCAACCATGATCCCCTTATTGGAAATGATGAAACCTAACAATCTCCCTGACATTGATGCAAAAGAAACATTTTTGAGGATTCAAGCTAATCCTGTAATAAGGACATATATCAAACACTACCCGAAGGCATGCCAGATGATATTCCCTTTATTGAGATCGTGCAATCAAATCATCGAGGTACACTTCAATAATGTGCTTGATTTCATGAAAATCATATGACATAGACTTCTAGAAGGTAGCCTCAATATTTTTAAGGAAAAATGTTTTTGGTAAGTGAAGGTGCCCTAAGGACAAATGGATGCATTCTTATATTGATCCTCAAGTCATATTTGGATTTGGTTATAACTGAAAAAACCATCCATGAATGAGATATCACTCCCAACATACTCATCAATTATTTGATTGATGAAGGGAGTTGGATAGTTTTCCTTTGGACAAGCCTTATTTACATCACTAAAATCCATGCATACTTGAATGGTCCCACTTTTCTTATCAATAGTCACGGGGTTGGACACCCACTTTGTTAAGGGATTTGGGTAAATGAAGCCAACTTTGAGTAGTTTCTCTACATTTTCCTTGATTGTAACCGCCTTTCTAGGGTCGACAAGTCTTAATTTATGTCGAACAAGCTTCACATTCTCATACATCATAATCTCGTGCTTGATAATTCTTGGGTCAATTATAGGCATTTCCTCATAATTCCAAGAAACAATATCATGGAATTCCTTGAATAGGGAAGTATAATTCTAAATCTCTTCTAGAGAACAATCCACCTCAATACAAACATTTTCCACAACATCAAGGTTTCTGGAGGTGCTGATGAGTATGGTTTTTGAGATTTTCACCATGTTCCCCTTGGCATATACATCTTGTGTGGCTAGGGGATTTACACACCAATAATCATGTATAGACATGGTGATATTCAAATATTATCTCTCCACTTTACTCAATTTGAGAAGGAAATATGAGTGATGGTGCACATGGCTTATCAAAGCTAGTCATGACCTCAAGAATGACCTTGTTAGAAGGAAAATCCAAATCTATGGAATCCATGGTAGATTTGGAGGCCCAAACGGGTGAGATGATTTGATCCAATTCCTTTGTTGAAGGAGAAATAAGACCAGTGTTTGTTGAGGCCTCTTGAATGGCATGATTGAAAATATTTGTTGTAGACAAAGGCATATCTATTCCTGCATGCTTGATTTCCCCTACCAAGATAAAATTATTCATTATAACACATTTCTCCTAGAAATATGAAGTCATGAAGTAATGAATCCTAGTTGTGGGGATTGTAGAAACTAATGAGGTCGCACATGATGGAGTAGAGTCAGTGTAAGTTATGGGTGCTAAAATGTTGAAAGTTCCCATCAATATAGCATACATCCCAATTCCCACACTTTCATAGTCCCTTGTGGAATTTTCTATCAAAGGTACATTAGATCTTGATCAAGTAGCTAGATTAGGTTGGTAGTAGGACAAATGGTCAACAATGATGATTTTCTATTAGGTTGGTAGTAGGAAAATTGGTCAACAATGATGATTTTCCCTCGGTGGGGAAAACAAATGATGCAGAAGACTACACTGGCTGAAACTGTCATGGAATACATACAACTACATCCTAAGAGTCTAAGGTAGTATATGAGAGAAGAATCAACCAATTACACCTCGATATACACTACCCCCTTCCCCAAATTCAACATGGAATACATGGATGATTCCATGAGGTGTAAATTAATTCACATTAAAGGATTTTAACATGGTAGGGAATGGAGCAATATCAGGGGAGCCAATGGATCTCCAACATGACAAGGACATGATGTAAGTTGATGTACCTTCATCCCATCCGAAATATTTTTGTATTGTGACACAAAACCTTAATTTGGAAAGTGGCATAGTGTAGAAGCCTAGGATTTGCGTTGTCTATATCAAATGTTATTAACTTAGACTCCACTGGATTGAAAGCTCCTGTAGCAGAAAGTAATACTCTCCTTTTCATGGGACAAATCTAGACAACTTTTAAGGATGACATAGTGCACAGGGCCTAGGTGTAAGTTTTAAACTTGTGAAGTAAATAAATTCTTATAGATTCTTAAGCAAAGCATAAATTAATCGATGACTCATACACATAGTACACAAATATTTACGTTGGAAACCCTTAACTGGGAGAAAAACAACCTTCCTTGGTGTCGGTGTGCACCTCTCAACTCTTCATTGTATTAATTTCACCATTCTCAATGTAAAATATACAATAGGTATTTTGCTGCTACCAAAACCTAATCCCTTAATCCGACATTAATTTAGAAAATCGCTAAAAATAGAGAAAAACACTAAAATAGAAAAAACTACCAAGGATCCAGTATTAGTTTAGAAAACAAGTGTTGGTATCGGTAGATGCATTCGTCAAA
>JZKD02S2393038.1:410896-424164 GCA_000966675.3 Picea glauca
ATTATTTATTTAGATATTATGTAATGATGACATAAAAAAATGAGTAATGTACTATCACAATAGTTGTGGAATAAAGGCTTGGGCCCCTTGCATGAAGTTGATGGGTGAAAAAGTGGTAGTGGCTATCCCAAGAATGTGCACACATTCAGTTTAAACTAGCCTCAGGCCCTTACAAATTTCCACACATACCTACCAAGTAGTTCATGAAGTTAGATTTAAAGGAATATCTGCACATTCCTCTATGTATAAATTAAAAATTATAGGCCACAATTTCTCTCTTGTGTCAAAACCATATTGCACATTCTATAGGAGAGAAGAAGTCACATTTTGGAGTAGTTGAGCAATGAATCTAACTATGATGAGGACAAAGGAGGTTTCCATAAACACCATTTCATTATTTTCAATAGTAGTAGATACATATTCTTCATGGTTCCTTCATATTTGAGGTAGGTTTATTTTTCCAACTATCATATTTACACATGAATTAAGAAATGAAATAAAAATGTTTTTTGGTTGTTAAATTGTAACCTATAAATAATATTAACATGAAGTATGCACATGATTAAAACTCAAATCCACCGCCACCAACTAAATAAATTCCCAATCCTAACCCCCAACCATTAGTTGGAGATGCAAACACTAACATTGGCAATCACACTAAAACATTTAGAAACCTAATTGGCTATTCTAGAAGCACCAGAGAGACGTCACATCTTTCCCTCGCTACATCCCTTAATACCACTATATCTTCCATTACCCATGATGAAAGGAAATCATATGATTTTTTTTAATATAGGTTAAGAAGTATGAATACTATAGGACGAGGTTAGATAAGAAGTGAAATATTTACAAATATAGAAACATGATCTCATAACCTTGTTTATTGGCCCTAGAACTAGTTAACACCACTAAGAGAAACACGTAGGCTTGCATGGACTAATGTACATATAAATCAATTATATACAACTATATGGATAGTTCATTTATAATTTTTTCACAATCCTCCATGCAATAATAGGGAAGTACCACTATATTTTCTCAAAATATTGTGGGTTGAATTTGTTTTAGTTATCCATGCCATTTATTTTGACATTTCTTAATTCTAGGAGGTATATTGTGGGTCGACACAAGATCAACAAAATGATAGGAATGACTTGTTGAGAGGGACACACCCTTCTAGGGGGAGTCTAACCCCCCAACCCAATATCCTAATATTGTAGACAAGATTCATGAGACCCAAAATTTGATTTCTACCTTGACCAATAGTTTACTTCAATATATCACATTAATCATTGCATTCCACTAAGAGCGATCCATAAATGGTAGGACTATGGCTTGTCTGTCTCATTAACACATATGTTTATTCAACATCTTCCCTAGCAACAACTTCCATAGTCTCTTCTTTACTAATTATTGTTTTTCTTGTTGAAGGTAAATTATGTCAATCGATCAACTATAAATCTACCCATTCACATCACTAACAAACAAAATTTGACCCAACAATGAAAGAAAATTGACCAGTAAGGGAAAATCAACCAGGTAAGTGAATAGAGTCTCCTAGGAAGTGAATAAAATTCCCAAGGGGATGTAAATTCACCTAGGTAGTGGATAAAATTCCCAAGGGATGTAAATTGACCTAGGCAATAAATAAAAAACCTAGGGGTATGTAAATTCATCCATGTAGTAAATAAAATTCACAGGGGTATCTAAATGTTCCTGGGTAAGTGTAGAATTGAAATTACGACTATTTGGAAGAGGAAAAATGCCCATTAAACAATAAAATGTTGTGGATGACCTGTGGGAAAAGTAAAAAAAACCCCAACAATACAAATTCAACTAAGGGTAAACCAACAATCTCTTGAATCAATGAACATAGTAGGGTGCCTACACTATGTTTACAAGACTAATATTATTGTAGCTTTCATGATAACATCCATAGAACAGAGTGTTGAAGCACACAATAAACTGATGAACCCACACTAGAGCCACAAAATTAAAACAATTGCACACAAATTTCAACATTTAACGGGAATTTTATTAACCTTGGGAGATAAATATAGAGGGGTGAGTTATACACAGATGTGTATTGTTACTCATGGAAAATGAAACAAATTGAAAATTCCCATGACTCAAAGGCACCTTCCTTCTCTCATTATGGGCATACTCCTTAACTCTTTTGTCCACAGATCTTCAAGCAGGTTTCCCTCTTCAAGCTCTCATTTATACTACTATCTTCCCCAAGTCTTTCTTACCTCCCATTTTGATGTACTCACTAAAAAATTATTTGTTTTAAAGGGATACCTTTAGAAGGTGAACCATCACAATGGTTCATTTCCACTTCTAGTTATTCCAAAAAGAAAAAAATGACATGTTTACAAAATTTACAAAAGATAAAGAAACTAAGTGCTTATTAAATTTTTTGGCGAGAATCCAATTCAGATCACACCTCCCAATTTGAGATATTTTGGTCCCCAAAAGCTTCAACTCCCTTCAATTTTATTCTTCTCTGATCAACAAGAAGAATCCAACCGATCTCTAAGAAAAGGTGCCTCCACTGTAGGATGGAAGATAAGAGATGAATAGGAGTTGTCTTTGACATAATCATGTTTTCCATGTTATGGATAGAGATGGAATTCATTGTTGCAATAGATTTTTGGAAAACTTCTTCTCCTTGTGTTGTAAGTGCAAGAAACTCCTGTTTACATTTGACCTTGAATATATTTCTTCTTCGTTTCTTGTTTCTTGGAATGGAGTTCCAAGTGAAGCCTCCAACATTTGGCCTCCCAATGTCAAGCAATCTAAAATATTGTCAATAGTTATTGCATGGGTTTCTTGGCCTTCTAGAGTGCCAACAATTGCTATCCATATGACCCATTTTATTGCAATAGAAACAAACTATGCAATACCATTTTATTTTATGATGATGCTTTCTAGCTTGGTTTCTTGGTCCCCCAAGATTTGGAGAAAATATAAATGTTTGAATTATCTCTTTTCTACCCTCTGCCAAGCTTCTAAAAGCATATTTGAGTGGATTTTTGCACACTCCTTTTACAACTACCTTTTCCTTTATGGGAATGGATTCTTTTCTAGTTCCTCTTGCCTTGACAAAGGTGGTTTGAGCTACAATTGTGTTAGTTTCTTGTACAATAAATCTTAGGCCTTCATGCATGGTCCTCTCTTGAGATACGATGGGGATCATAGTCCCTTGGCCTTCCTTGTCTATCCCTTGAACATTATACCCCATTCACCTCATGACCATGGAACCAATTCCTCTAGTGTGCTTCTCAAAGTCACCAAATGTTTCTTGATGAAGGGTATTAAAAGGTGAGTTTACCATGCTTGATGTGGTCATGGTTCTAGTTTTGGAAGTGGAAATGGAAGAGGCTTTATTGGTCTCTTGGAAATATACTTGTAGCTCTTCAAATCCTCTTCCTTCATTTCCAAGTCCTAGTATAGTTGAGCAATGAATTCGGTGAACCTTTCCTCTTGCCAACTATCCAACCTAGTGAAATTATCCCTCAATTGCAAGAGATGAAATTTTCTCCTATCTAATTCTTTCCTCATGGTGGTTAAGGAGACCTGACACTTGGCAAGGTCTTTTTTCATATCATCCAGTCTCTACCTCTAATATTGAATTCCTCTTGGATCTACCTATTGAAGTCTTTCAACTCTCATAGATTCTCTTTCTTTAAGTCTTTTCCCATGGAATCTTCTTCAAGGTATTCAATGAACCTAATATGATACCATCTGATATGTAAATAGTAGGCCCATGGCCTATCCATCTCATCAACATGGATTCTTCTTTAGAAACTTCCATAGTAATAGCTTCCATAGTCTCTTCTTTTACTAATTAGTTTTTTTCTTGTTGAAGGTAAATTCTTCCAACCTACTTTCTATAACTCTTCCCATTCACAACACCAACAACCAAAAGTTGACCCAATAATGAAAGTAAATCGACTAGCAAGGGAAAATCGACTAGGAAAGTGAATAGAGTCACCCATGCAATAAATAAAACACCTGGGGGGATGTAAATTCACCCAAGTAGTGGATAAAATTCCCAAGGGATGTAAATTCACCCAAGTAGTAAATACAATTCCTAGGGGTATGTAAATTCTCCCAGGTTGTAAATATAATGTCGAGGGGTATGCAATTGCATCCAAGTAAGTGTAGAATTGAATGTATGGCTATGTGGGAGAGGAGAAATTATCATCAAGAAATAACATGTCGTAGATGGCCCGTGGTAAAGGGAAAAACAACCAACAATACCAATTCAACTTAGAGAGTGAGACAAACCAACATTCTCTTAAACCAATGAATAGAGCAGGGTTCTTACACTATGTTTAAAAGATTGAGATTGTTGTAGCTTTCAGGAAAAAATCCATAGCTTAGAGTGATAAAGAACATAATAAGCTAATGAACCCACACCAGAGACACAAAATTAAAATAATTACATATGGATTTCAACATTTAATGGGAATTTTATTAAAATTAGGAGATAAATACAAAGGGGTGAGATATACACATATGTGTATTGTTACTCACAGACAATAAAAAATTGTAGATAACCATGGATCAAATGCACCTTCACTTATTGTGGATAAGATCCTTAACTCCTTTGTCCATTCATCATCGAGTAGGCTACCCTATTCAAGTTCTCATTTATGCTACTATCTTCCCCACGTACTTCTTGCCTCCCTTATTGATGTCCTCACTACAACCTTCCTTGTTTTAATGGGTTTCCATGGGAAGTACAAGCATCATAATGGTTCATTTACACTTCCAATTTTTCCCAAAAGACAAAGAAAAAAAGGACATAATTACAAAATTTACAAAAGGGAAAGCAACTAAGTTCTTATTACAAATTTTAGCAAGGATCCAATTAGGATCAAAGAAGGGTCTTTAGACTACACCTTTTGATCACAATGATGTGACCCTCATCCATTATCAAGTTGTGAATGGATTTGTTATGGGCCAATTGAGGCTCTTGTATAGGAGAGTTTCACAGATATGGTTAGTATGAAATCATCTTTATGGAATTCATTGACTATATATATATATATATATATATATATATATATAATTACAAATGACAAGTATTCTATATAGTTTATTGTGAATTTTTGTAAATATCTAATTATTTGGCATAGGAAGTTGATCTGATATAGTTGTTAAGATTATATATGAATCATTCACTTCCATTGTTGATGTAACAATATTAGTGGTCTGTTCTATGGGAATACCTCATAAAGATATTATGGAGCTCTAATTTTGTTCAAGTATGGTATTTTAGTATTTTAATGATCTTTTTGTTTTGTTTTGTTTTGGATGTTCATCTAAATCTAAATACTTCCACACATGTTTCTATGAAATATACCTTACAATTAGGGATGCATTATTTGCATGAAGACTCTATTACTGACTTGAATTCATAGGGGGATCCACCACCTAACTAATTTGATAATAGTACAAAATTTTCCAATGACATATATATTATTTTTATGAAATTGTACTTTTTACAGAACATATATTGTCCCCACCATATACATAATTGCACCATTATTTAGTCATAAAAAAGGGACTTATTTTTGAAAAAAATCTCATACTTTAAGTTAGAGATATATGTTGGGACAAATTTTATCTGGTTTTCCACTTATCCATGGTCATCTCAATCTCAAAAATCATCCAAAGCTACATAATTTGATGATAATAAGCCAATTGAAATATTTCCATTTCCTTTGGGTGGATCTCAAAGTCATGCTTAGGGGGAAAATAACTCCCATAAAATCCGTCCACATGTAATAATTTTGATATTGACTTGCTTGAATAATCCAAAAATATCTTTCAATATCATTTTTCTACAAGAAACAAAAGTGAATCTTTTCATCATAAAATTTAGTAAATTTGTCAAGAGACTAGTGTTTTCTCCCACATTTTCCTTTCCATAAATTATAATTCTAAGAAAATGTCTCAATGTCTCAATGTTGTCTTTAAAGAAATGTACGTTCCAATCACATTACTACTACCTTTGGGGTAAAAGAACAATGTTTTTATGATACATTTACACATCCAGATCAAGTCTTTCAAGAAAATCACCCCATTTTAATTTACACTATGGTTAATGTAATTTTGTAAAAAATGTTATATCAACATCCATAGGAATGCATATATATACATTTTAGCATGTTAATGGGTTGACATTTTGAAAAAGATTCATCTCTCTCGAAATGTCACTAAAACAATGTGTTTAATATACTTCAAATGATGTTTATCTTCAACTTCACTGTTCATAGTTAGCATGAGATCAACATTACTACAATAGATGTGACATTTCATGGATGTTGATACATGGAAACCTTGGGGATTTAAATGATGTTAAGATATCGATATATCGATGTCTAGGGGGTATTTTACAATGGGAACCCCATCCCATAACTCTTTAAATATCCATCCTCTCAAAATAGCTTCCAACAATGCATATGAGTGTTTTCTCATAGCCTCAACTTTGACACAAAAAATGATGAATATTCTAAGTTGTAGTATCCTAACAACATCATTGATTCATCAACATTTTTGAGGTGCTACGACCATGAATCATCATCATTTTCTATGTCAAATTCAAGACAATAAGCTAACACTATTCCATATTGTTGGTACATGTCATTTTCAAAAGAAAAAAAACATAGAATTTTGATATAGGGATCTTGGGTATTTATGAGAGATTTATTTGTCACATTTGTCCTTTGTTTTTATTTCCTACAATAATTGTTTGTTAAGTTCATATCAATCATGTATATCATTATTTTTAGTGATTTGACTCTGTACTACATTGGTGAATACATATAACATAAGCATTGGTATATTCATCTAATGCCAATAAATCTTAATAAAATATAAAAGACAATATTAATTGGAGGAGCCATTATTTTCAATATCATTCTAATTACCTACTTATATGAAAACCAAAATTCATCATATTTTAACTCTAAAATGATTTTATAAAGTAATATATAAAAAATGAATAAAACAACATTGATATACACAACAATGGTAAAATGTGTTACATGAAGCAAAAAGGACAAACTCAATTAATATTTATATTTTAATAATTAAAACAGGGTCAACCTATACTCTATTCAAAATATAGTTTATCATTAATTATGTCCATATACTTATTGTTCTCATCACATAGACCATAATCCAATTTCCTCCATGCTTCTCAAACACAAAATTGTGCTTTTTGTTTGTGGTGTTTGGGTGTGAATTATTTATAAACCTAACAACATTTCCTTAAGCTATTAGGCTTCTGTCAATATGGATAGATTCTCCTTTGTTTTTATGACTTTCTTTTCATTTCTTATAATTTGTGAAAAGTTCATATTTATATCTTATCAAGATCATCCAATCTCCATATTTGCACATTGGGATAACATACTCCATCAATTCAACTTTTCTTTTGTTTGGAAATTTTACACCATCCATGCAAAATAGTCCCAACCCATGTATTGAGTTTGGAGCAATGTGACATATGTGGCCATTAACTACAAAATTGGTTTCCAACTCAGGAAGTGGCATGGAGCTCAACTTCTTAACAAGATGCTTGAACTACATTTTTATGTTTATGTTATTCTTTCTCTCATTCTCATAATATCATTACCCTTCTTAGGCATGAAATTAGTCCATGTGTCTGAAATTTTTCCTAATAAGATTACCTCAAGTTGATCTACCACTAACTCCTTCAGCTCTCCCATTTTATCAATCATCACTATTGGAAGAAATATATATAAAATATATTTATTCAGTTCTACCTAAATCACATTAATGTATGCATATACATTATATTATATCACATTCTAAATGGTAATGAAAATGAAACAAAACTGTAGGCTTGAAATAGTGAAAACACGATAACCTTAATTTTTGTTTTATTACAAAGCCTGTAACATTATAAATATACATGGATATTTACTTTGCAATGATCCCATTGGCACACTCTAGTATATCTTTGAAAGAATCAAATTTATGGGAAGAGGGGCATCATGGCCTAATTTTAGAAAACAAATATCTATCAGTTAAGTTTTAAAAAAAAAATTCTATCAATGGGAGGAAGAAATAAGAAACAATTAACCCAAATGATTGTAATAAAGAGAGAATGAGAACTCCACATTTTTTCATTGTATTGTATGCTAGATCAAGATAAGCACTACACATGGCTATTACTTTTGCAACAATCTCATGGGAAAACTTTCGTATATATTTGGAAGATTCCCATCAATGCACCTTAACCTACTTTCAATCAATGTTGTTGTATTAGTTAAATTCATAAAATGAGTTTCCCTCCATAGGAGGAAGAAATAAGAAAAAAATGACCCAAAGGATTGTAATAAATAGAGAAAGAGAATCTCACCTTTTCTTTCATTATAGTGCATGTCATATCGGGATAAGCAATGTACATGGATATTTATTTTGCAATAATTTTGTTAAAATGATTTTTGAATATATTCAAAAGACTTATATCCATGGGAAGATGGCATATTTGTCTACTTTTATAAAATGACATTGTATTAATTAAATATGAAAGACAAGATCCTGTCCTTGTGAGGAAGAAATAAGTATAAATTAATTGAAATTGTTGTAATAAACAATGAATGATAACCCATATTTTGTTTCTTTGCACTGTATGTTGCATCATGATTAGTATTGTACATGGTTTTTTCTTTTGCAAAAATCTCAACAAAATGTTTCTATATATACATGGAAGACTTAGATCTAGGGGAGGAGGGTATATTAGCTTACTTTCAAACAATGATGTAGTTGTTAGTTAATTTCTTTGTGCTTATGTTTAATCTATGTTGTTAATTTCTTTCCATAAAATATACAAGAAACACAAAAACAAATGTACAAACTTGTAATAGAGCTTTAGACAAAGTGAAAACCAAAATAAATTGAAAGAAAAACACAATGTTTGCATGATTATTTAAAAATGATTTTAAAATGAAAATTCAGTATGATATTTGGAAATCTAAAATTTAATTTTGAAAGAAGTACAAATTTTATACATATTTACAAAATTCATGATATAATGATGAATTCCCTAAGTGTGTTACCCGAGGTGCATCCAAACAATTAACCTCAGACATTTTGTTCAAAGTTAGTCATTGCATTGTTCTCTAAATTTGGGTTAATGATCATAGGTGTTGACTTAATTTGATTTTATTATTGGTTTTGTCATGGGTTCATAGTGGACCTAATCAAAGTTTTTCACTTGATGTGACATTTGAATGGAACACTAAAATATGTGTTGAGTTGTCATCATGGCCATGCAAGGATCTAGTCATTGGTGTAGGTATGAAACCTATTGTATGCACACGAACTTGGGAACACATATAAAAACTATTCTAGCACTAGCATTGAATGACCATAATTATGTTGACTTCACTCATCCATGGACCGTATATTACTCTCCCTTTGGAAACATTCCTAGTTGCATTTTAGGTTCCAAAGAGAGTACAATATATTTCCATTACATAAGAGAGTTCAATGCTAAGTGATTGCTAAAAAGTAGTAGGAAATATTATGGAGAGAGCACAAAATTAATACATATGTATATTTATGTAAGTCATCATATGATTAATTCCCTAAGTTTGATATCTAAGGTGGGTGCATTGGTTATTTAAGTTTAAAGGAATCATCAATCATTTATAGAGACAATTTTTACTTTGTATGCAATTTTCAAGATGTCATGTGTATTAAATGGTATCTAATGGTAGCCAAACTTCATGTCAATATTGGTGAAAAACATTGCTTGTTTTACTGATTCAAGATCTTCCCTGTGTTAAATAAGATAGTATTTATTTATTATGATTTTTATAAGGGTGTAGTATAATATGCATTAGTGACGTGTTCCATATTTCTGTGGTCCTATAGTTGTCCCCCCTTTACTTAGAGCTTCTAATTGTAAACAACCAAGTAAAATTAAAAAAAAAATCCAATGATTCAAATAGACAAACCTTGTTATATGTTTTTTTAAATGGGAGGAATCAAATAATCTTAAAATTAAAAAATAGAAAACAAATTTATCCTAAAAATATCAGAGTACACCATTGGAAAATATAAGCAACAAATTTTTCTCTAATCCTAATAACCAAATCTTGATGAATAACCTACAACAATCTATTTAATCTATTTAAGAAAATTAACAAAATCAACCCAAATCAGACATAGGTTGTACCTCCACTTTTAGTTTTAGTATTTACCCTAATTTTTTATTTGATACCTCATTTCCCCTTGAACATTCATTCATTCCTTCCTCTTCCTTGTATACTATAGATCATTCTAATAAAACAAGTATCAATGGATGGAAACATTTAGTTGATAATTAGTTGTACACATAAAAGAAAGGCTTCAACTTACATTTACTTAGATGTTCCCTGATCCTTTATTTATTTATTGCCAATCTTAGGATTATTACAATTTCTATGTAAGCATTGTACATGATGATGTATTTTCAAGAGTAACATTGTCATTTTGTTTACTTTCTTAAAGTGGTGATCAATTTTCATTTAATTGCATTATTATGATCTTATTTCTCAATGATCTTGTATATTGAGAACTCATGAATACATTTTCCATCTTGTAGGTTGTTAGGGATTTATCATATATAATTTTTTCATAAGTAGAAAAATGCATTTTCCTGATGAAATATCCTCAAGATCATATGTATGTTTCAAAAGGATAAATGTAACAACCCTAGTTAAGTAGTTGCATAGGGTTTATCAATAATAGTTAATTATTTAATTAACTGTCCTAATATATTTTAGTTAAACAATGATTATTTATTAATACTATTATTTATTTATTAATTAATTGTTTATATCTGTTGATTAATTAATTAATTAATTAATTAACTTATTAAAGGTTAGGGTAATGAATTAAGAGCTTAATAAATTTTAATTTTTTTTTATAAGACTTTACGTATGCAGGGGGGAATGAAGCATGGGATGGAAGGATAAGGTAATAAAGGAATCAGATAAGGTAATAAAGGAATGGGATAAGGTAATAAAGGGGAGGATAAGGTAATTAATGGAGGATAGGGAGTCGGTAAATGGGGGGAGATATGACTGGGAAGAGTCCTACGGGAGAAGATTATGAAAATTTGGAGGAAGGAGCATTATTGGGGAGGAGGTCTATATTTCTGTTGGATATTTTCTGGTTTTTAAGGAGTTTGGTTTTGGAGTTTTGGTGAACCATTGCAGGGAGCACCAGGTTGCTAGGAGTTTTGGGCTCGGGGGCCAAGATTCCTTACGGTATCCTGGAACTAGGGAGTCAGACAGGCTGCTCCTAGCTAGTTGGGTGGTTAATCGGTTTGGGCAGGGATTGGTCAAAGTAGTAGGCTAGGCAAAGCAGCAGAGAGGACAGCCGGATATTGGGATAATAGCATCAGCCAAAGGTATCTATATTCTGTTATGTAATTCATTAGATTGTTGTTCATAAATTAATTTATGTTGCTTATATGTTGAATGAAAGAAATTACTTATTGTTTCTGCGTAGAAGTAATCTTATCTGTTAAAATTTATGAGATTTAATAGGCTAATTAAACTAGGTCTCTACATGCTAATATGACTGTATTACTCTGATATTTGCCCAATTCTCTTAAAACCAGATCAATTTGTTCAAAACTCTTGAAACCTTATCAAATACTGAAGAATTATCAAAGTAGCGAGAAAGAAAACATTCTTCTTTTGTTATCTGTAATCAAGTCACACCTATTTCAACCTTTTGGAAAGGAAGAAAACAAGATATAGCTTCTCATACATAAAGTGGCATGACTAAAGTCAATGTTCTTCTTCCAATTTGATAGTCATCATCTAGACTTATACCCTTCAACACCGTTGCAGTAAGCAGAGATTAATTTTTAAAGCACATTGTATTTATCTTCGAAATAGTGTCCCAAGAATTAGCTTTTAATGAAATGCAAGTATATTTTTGTTAGTCATCATCTAGACTTATACCCTTCAACACTGTTGCAGTAAGCAGAGATTAATTTTTAAAGCACATCGTATTTATCTTCGAAATAGTGTCCCACGGAATTACCTTTTAATGAAATGCAAGTATATTTTTGTTAGTCATGCCCTAATTTGTCGATTCATTGGTGTTTTGCCAACATAATTTATTCTCAAGAACGGATATCTTCAGCATGGTTAATTAGAGGTTTTATCGATCTGCACTTTCGTGCAAAGGGTTTATTCATTAACGAATTCAATGGATACAAAGACAACACGGAGGCTTTTTGAAGATGACTCCTATTTCTTGCTTCAAAACTTTAGAATGCCTCTCGTCCCTCTCTCCTAACCGGTAATCCTAATATGTTAAGCATATTCAAAACAGAAAACAACTAAAAACACTTGATCTTAGTAGCCATATTAACAGTTTCTACACGTACACACTATCACATTACTAGCATATTGTTCTGTTAAGAAAATTAGCTTAGCCTCAGGAGAGAATTGTTCCCAACAGGAAAATGATTTTTGCATTAAAAACAGAGATTAACTACTTAAACCCTGCTAGAGGAATTAAAGATCCATACGTTTAAATCTACCATTGTTAGACTCACAGTCTTCACAACAGAAAAGGCTCTTAATCACAAAGTTTTAACTAGCAACAACTTTTTGTCACTTAAGTCGCAAAAATTGCCTAATATTGCCAGTTTTCATAGTCGGCCTAAAGTTACCATGGATAGATGGCTTACATATTCTCCAAAGAGATTTATTCTAAACGGAAAAAGGCTTCTGACGAGGAACAAGGAATTTACCGACTTAAAAACCTGCCCAATGAACAAAATAAAGATAGATTTAAGCCTAATGAACCCGTATCTCTTTCTGGCATCATAAAAATCAAAGCCCTAACGACAGAAATGAACATTCATTTCTGCTCTGCCAATTGCATGGTCCAATTTCTCAAGCATTGTTGTTTCTGCCTCTCTGTCCTGGTACCATCCTGCAACACAACACATGTTAGTTACCAAAGCCACAATATACAAGCCAACGACCAATGCCAAAAACCAAACACCTGATAAACAAGGAGGAGAAGCCACGAGAGAAGGCCATGGCGGCCGACCGCGTAACCAGAAACCTCGCAAGAAGAAACGCTGGGGAAAAGGGGAATTAGGGTTACGACAATAAAGATTAGCGTTTAGATAGGGGGGTGATGGAGGAAGCAAGGCGGGCACATGGAATCCATGCGTGCCCGCACTTGTTTTTAAATTATTTTGA
>JZKD02S2393038.1:447647-464534 GCA_000966675.3 Picea glauca
ATTCACCCCCCCTCTCAGTAATCCAACATCAATAAGGATAATAAATGAAAAATGTCATGGGAAGAATTTGAAGAACTCTTCTCAAATAAATGGATTAGGAATACAAAAATGGAGGAAATATATAAAATTCAAGAGGATTTAAAAGAAGAAAAAGAATATATCAAGAAGAAGAGTGATGAGTTGTCTAAGATACAAGACCTTAATGAATCACTAGTTAAAGAAGTTCAAAAATTAAAACAAGAAAAATTTGTCAAAGGAAAGTGGGAAAAAGATGAGTCAAGGGAAGATTTGAGAAAGAAAGATGAAGATATATGTATATTACAAAACCGTAATAAAAAACTATTGGATGAGATTAATACATTGAAATAAGAAAAGAATGGTTATCAAAATCAAGAAGAAACAAAGATCTTGGATGAAGAATCTACCAAAATAATTGAAGATGAAATTTGCAACAAGGTTGAGGAATCCCTAAATACCGATGAGGTAAAAGTAGAAATGAAATCCAGAATTGAAGAAGGACATCAGAATTTGATAAATAGGGTGACATTGCAACTTCAAAAGGATAAATAAGACAAGATTCAAGAAGTTCATCAGAAGGTACTTAAAGAATTCGAAATTCATCTAGAGGATGTACATGCCAAATATGATTGTATTATCTCCAAGGCTAAAGAAATCAAGGACCAAGAAACGAGGATAGAGGATTTCATTTTCTTCGAAAAGAATATAGATGAAATGCATGTGTAGAGTGAAGGAAAATCGTCAAATGTGAAACCACATCGACACCCTCATTACCAGGAAATATTTCAAGGAAGACAAGAAGGTCAATATCCACATTATCAAGGAAGAAGATGGAATACTTGTCAATACTCATAGAACAAGGAATCACAAAACAATTATTCAACAAGATATTATCATAGACCAACATCTTCAACAACAATACATGGAATCGAGGGAAATCCAATTATGCAACGACTAGCCACCAAGGATTTCGACCAAAAAGAATTGATTTTGGATGGATGGATCATCATCAATGGAAATAAGAAAGAAATAACATAAGAAAATCATATTACTTGGTTTCATCACATGTGAAGCCTTTAATTGCAAAGCTTTGAGGACACATATTTTTTAAGGAGGGTAGTATGTTATAACTGAAGAAGGGAATATATAGGGATAAACATATATGATATGACCCCAAGGGGGTGCATATAAGGGGCTAAATGTACATGGAATTTGTCAATATATATGTAATAGGGTCAGCCTAATAGTAAAGGGGCCTCATGTGTAGGTGTGAATAGGTATATATAAAGATCATGTATTCATTATTGACGACATGTGAATGGTGATGTATGAATTTATTTGATTAGGTGGAGGAGGTTCTCCTATTATTTCAGGAGTTATTATGTAACTCATATATATGATCTATATTGGAGATGTGCTCCATGCTCACATTTCTATACATGGTGTGTAATTTTGGTTTATTTCAGTATTTTAAGTATTTGGTACATTACAAATTGCAACAAGATCCTCATGCATCTTCAGGATTCTCTTGGCACAATGAGGAGCTTCGCTATAAAGTTCATATGTATTTGAGAAAAATGTCTCCCTTTAAATCATCTATCCTCTTTGAACTTCACGCTTCACCAACCGTCAGACATTCAAGTTTCCAAAAACCATATGAATGAATCAAACGTTCTTTTTTTAGATAGGAATGAAACACGACCTCCACACTTTTGTGGTTGAATTTGATACATTTCCATGCAATAAGGGGGAAACAATCAAAAATCCAAGCACACTCCAACCTATACCTATTCCACCTACTATATGGATTGATATTTATATGAATTTCATTGTTGGATTACCCAAATCGGGCAATAAATCAGTCATCATGGTTGTCATTGATCATTTTTCCAAATATGCTCTTTTTTATTCCCTCCAACACCCATTCACTACATCCATCATGGACTAAATGTTCATGGACAATATCTTCAAACTCCATAGAATTCCCCACTCTATTGTATCTGAATATGATCCCAGTTTCACCAACTATTTTTAGAAATAATTGTTCAAGCTCCAAGGCACTCAACTGCATCTCAACATATCCTATCATCCCCGAACTAATGGTCAAACCGAAGTTGTTTCACATCAGACCGACAATCTCAATGGGTTCAATGGTTACCACTTGTTATTGGTGGTACAACACATCTTACCATGGTGATACTCGCATGACTCCCTTTGAGGCAATCTATGGTCAAAAGTTTCCTTCTCTATTATTCTACATGCCCGGTGTCTCCAAGGTCTAGGGCGTTGAAAAAACACTTACAACCAGAGCTTCCAGTCTGTGTACTCTGTAAGAGACTTTGGTCATGGCCCAAAACCGCATGAAGCAATAATTTGATCAAGGTCCTTCAAATGCCAATTTTTTTAAGGGCACTAGGTGTCTCTTCATTTGCAACCTTATAAGAAGACATCCCTTAAAGAAGATCACTGCTAGAAACTTTCAACAAATTTTTATGGTCCTTAAACAATCCTCAGGCATGTGGGTATCCGGGCTTACAAGTTATCTCTTCCAAATCACTCTAAGATCCATCCAATTTTTCATGTTTCCTTCTTAAAGAGAATGATCAGAAAGAAGTGTCAGATTCAAACCAGTCTCCCTGAATTTGATGAAGAAGGCTCCATCTGGTTGCACCCCGAATATGTTTGGACCAACGATAACATCATCTACATCAGGGAACAATCAAGGAGGTTTTAGTACAATGGAAGGATACACAACCTCAGGATGCTACATGGGATTTAGCTACCATTCTATAACAGTTTCATCATCTCAAGACATGTGTAACATTTAGTTCCATTGAGCACATTTTTACTGACTTATTCTTTGAGGACGCTTGCAAGCAAGTGATCTGATTATGATACATTATGATTATTCTTTAATTATGAGTTATATTATGATTTCATTGTGACTATATGTTAATTTCTAGATGTATATATATTGGCATGTATTATTGATGAGTTCTCTTGAGTGTACAGATACATGATAGGTTGAGGATGTCAATGGCATCAACAGACTTCCTTGGACTCCAGATTGATTCAGGGAGTGGACTTGTATTTGGTTTGAGTTTTGAGTATTGATTTACATGTATATATGATGATTTCAGTATGGATTTTATGTAAGTGTATTATTGACATTGTTCTTGTCAGTGGATGCAGGCTTGGTGACGCTTGCTAATCCGACTCACATATGGAGTAAAGGGGTCATACATAGAAACTAAACAAATGAGGGAGAGGTGTGGAAGCATCCCTATCACAGCCTACTAGCACTCCCTCCATGACCTAAATGCATGGTTAACGATTACCTCATTCCGAGAGGTCCACGATGTTGTGAGGGAAGTCTGAGATAGTCGTTCATGAAGAATTCTAAGGGGCATGGAATAAGGCAAAATCATTATTCCTTAGACAACCCTTAGTCTCTCACAAGATCGACCAATGGAGTGTTGACTCCGAGTGTCTGGCAAACTTCCAAACTAGTCAAAGGTGAGTGGCACCCTTGGAGCACGTAAGTGCATCTTGAAGGGCATGTCACACAAGAAAATGGTGAGTCAATAAAAAAAATCTAGAAGGCCTAGAAGGTAAAATAAAAATACTAAGACTTTTAAAAAACGAGCATACAATTGATCATTAAATTATAAACAAGAAAATAACAAAGAGTCTAAGTATAATAGGTTTGACTAAATCAAAACATCAAAAGGGAAAACGGTAATTATACTAGTAAGCTAAATAAAAGAAGAAATAAGAATAAAATTGGGTAATTGCACATGTGTGCATTAAAATAATAAAAGAGATTTTTAAATAAGAAGAAATTAAAACATGAGAGAGTAGGTGGTCCACATAGAGTGGCATCTTGAGTCAATCAACCACCAATCCTAACTAAAAGAAGACTCATAATCCAACTCAACCTCAAATCTAGTTAGGGGACCAAAATAAATGAAGTATTGGGGAACTAAGAGACAACTAAGAGAAAAAAATAGGAACAAATTGGGGAATGTGAAGGAAAATGTGTAATTAATCAAAATAAAAGATATTTTTCTTGTGCAACTTTGGGAGAGTGAGACAAGTTGTGTGGGGGAATAATCATTAATTAAATTATTAAAAATTGTTTATTGTGCATGAGAGGACATGTGTCATTGATAATTTTCCTATAAAATAAATAGAGAGGATGGGAGACGGATCTCACTTTTGGGAAGTAATGTTATGCTGCCAAAAATTTTCTGAACTAGTTTACTTGTTGAGAGTTGGGTTCCAAAACTTGTGAAAAGAGTGAAAGCTCTTCCTTGCGAGACAAGTTTGGTGCTATTTATTTCTGGTCTTGTGTGTGGCCCCTTTGCAACTCAGGGAACTATGGGGAAAATGAGTACCCGTAGCGTTGAATGGGAGGTACCAATGAACTTGTTCTATTAGAAAGCAAGGAACGAGTGCAAACTTCCAAACCGAAGATTATCTTCGAGCACATCAACATTCGGTCATAGTAGTTTACTGTTATAGTTACTTGTTGTATTATAAATGTTAAATTTGAATTATTGGATTGCATATTTTATTTAAGAAATGACCTTTGAAATGTATATTGTATTTTACACCTACGCGGAGCTATGGAAAGATTTATACTTTCTTCTTAATCATTTAATATTCCATTATTTAATTAATCCAATGAAAGTGTCATATTGGTTTTTAAATTTGTTAGGTTATTGATTCACTATTAATAATTTGGTTGACTGCAATTAGTTTATCGGATTCGATTCCAGATATATTACAAATCAACTCTAATAATTGTGTATTTAGATATCAATTAAGGTTTTATTTGATTAGKTGTGCATAACATTTAAATTAAATAGTAAACATGAGTGAATTTTATCTTATTCATTTAATTATTCATTTAGTAAACTGGACTGCTCTCATAGCCTAAGTTTTAGCTACGATTAGGAAATGCATATTATGGTCCCTCAATGTATATTATGCTTAAACCGAAAGTCAAATTTATTATTGGTGGCAGGCGTGACATGTATGTAGTAATTCTTACCACCCGACAGTATTAACTAATTAAGTTTTTTATTGGATCGAATGTTAGATGGGACGATTCAGCTACATGTCGCGGGCTACTTATCAAGGTTGAAACCAGTGATATATTAACAAATTCGTGCATTCATTCCGTCTCACACTAAAACTTGTAACTACTTCACCTGAGTTACAANGCAATAAATCAGTCATCATGGTTGTCATTGATCATTTTTCCAAATATGCTCATTTTTGTGCCCTCCAACACCCATTCACCGCATCCATCATGGCCTAAATTTTTGTGGACAATATCTTCAAACTCCATGGAATTCCCCACTCTATTGTATCTGACTATGATCCCACTTTCACCAGCAATTTTTGGAAAGAATTGTTCAAGTTCCGAGGCACTCAATTGAATTTCAACATATCCTATCATCCCAGACTAATGGTCAAACCTAAGTTGTCAAGAAATGTTTGGAAATGTATTTGAGGTGCTTCACATCCAACCAACAATCTCAATGGGTTCAATGGTTACCACTTGTTAATTGGTGGTACAACACATCTTACCATGGTGCTACTCGCATGACTCCCTTTGAGGCAGTCTATGGTCAAAATTTTCCTTCTCTATTATCCTACCCGCTCGGTGTATCCAAGGTCCAAGACGTTGAAAAAACCCTTACAACTAGAGCTTCCCGTCTATGTACTCTCTAAGAGAATTTGGTCATGGAAAAAAACCACATGAAGCAATAAGTTGATCAAGGTCCTTCAAAATGCCAATTTTTTGAAGGGGACTAGGTGTTTATTCATTTCAACCTTATAAGAAAACATCCCTCAAAGAAGATCATTGTTATAAACTTGCTCCAAAGTTTTATGGTCCTTATACAATCCTCAAGAATGTGGGTATCGTGGCTTACAAGTTAGCTCTTCCAAATCACTCTAAGATCCATCCAATTTTTCATGTTTCCTTCTTAAAGAGAATGATCAGAAGGAAGTGTCATATTCAAACCAGTCTCCCTGAATTTGATGAAGAAGGCTCCATCTGGTTGCAGCCCAAATATGTTGGGACCAATGATAGCATCATCTACGCCAGGGCACAATCAAGGAGGTTTTAGTACAATGGAAGGATACACAACCTTAGGATGCTACAAGGGAGTTAGCTACCATTCTATAACAGTTTCATCATCTCAATACTTGTGTAACATCTAGTTCCATTGAGCACATTTTTACTGACTTATTATTTGAGGACACTTGCAAGCAAGTGATCCGGTTATGATACATTATGATTATGCTTTGATATGAGTTATATTATGATTTCATTGGGATTATATGTTAATTTCTATATGTATATATATTGACAGGTATTATTGATGAGTTCTCGTGAGTGTACATGATACATGACATGTTGAGGATGTCGATGGCATCAACGAACTTCCTTGGACTCCAGATTGAGTCACAGAGTGTACTTGTATTTGGTTTGAGTATTGAGTATTGATTTACATGTATATATGATGATTTCAGTATGGATTTTATGTAAGTGGATTATTGAGATTGTTCTTGTGAGTGGATGCAGGCATGGTGATGCTTGCTAATGCGACTCACATATGGAGTAAAGGGGTCATACACAGAAACCAGACAAATGATGGGAGAGGTGTGGCAGCGTCCCTGACACAACCTACTAGCACTATCGCCATTACATGAATGCATGGTTAATGATTACCTCATTCTGAGAGGTCCACGAAGTCGTGAGGGAAGTCTGAGATAATCGCTTATGAAGAATTCTAAGGGGCGCACAATAAGGCAGAATCATTTTTCCTTATACAACCCTTAGTCTCTCACAAGGTCGACCAATGGAGTGTTGACTTCGAGTGTCTGACAAACTTCCAAACTAGTCAAAGGCGAGTGGCACCCTTGGAGGACGAAAGTGCGTCTTGAAGGGCACATCGCGCAAGAAAATGGTGAGTCAATACAAAAAATCTAGAATGCCTAGAAGATAAAATAAAAATACTAAGACTTTTAGAAACTAAGCATACAATTGATAATTAAATTATAAACAAGAAAATAACAAAGAGTCTAAGTATAAAAGGTTTGACTAAATTAAAACATCAAAAGGGAAAACGAGAATTATACTAGTAAGCTAAATAAAAGAAGAAATAGAAATAAAATTGGGCAATTGCACATGTGTGCATTAAAATAATAAAATAAAATTTTAAATAAGAAGAAATTAAAACATGAGATAATAGGTGGTCCAAATAGAGTGACATATTGAGTCAATCAACCACCAATCCTAACTAAAAGAAGACTCTTAATCCAACTCAACCTCAAATCTAGTTAGGGGACCAAAATAAATGAAAGATTGGGTCCAACTAAGGGACAACTAAGAGAAACAAATATGAACAAATTGGGGAATGTGAGGGAAAATGCTTAATTAATCAAAATTAAAGAGATTTTACTTATGGAACTTTGGGAGAGTGAGACAAGTTGTGTGGGGGAATAATCATTAATTAAATTATTAAAAATTGTTTATTGTGCATGAGAGGACATGTGTCATTGATAATTTTCCTATAAAATAAATAGAGAGGAAGGGAGATGGATCTCACTTTTGGGAAGTAATGTTATGCTCCCAATTTTTTTCTGAACTAGTTTACTTGTTGAGAGATGGGTTCCAAAACTTGTGAAAAGAGTGGAAGCTCTTCCTTGCAAGACAAGTTTGGTGCTATTGATTTCTGGTCTTCTGTGTGGCTCATTTGTAGCTCGGGGTCTATGGGGAACAAGAGTACCCCTAGTGTTGGATAGGAAGTATCAGTGAAGTTGTTCAATTAGAAAACAAGGGACGGGTGCAAGCTTCCAAACTGAAGATTATCTTTGATCGAGCACTTCAACATTAGGTCACATTATTTTACTGTTATAGTTATTTGTTGTATTGTAAATGTTAAATTTGAATTACCAAGTGTGACTGCATATTTTATTTAAAAAATGAACTTTGAAATGTATATTGTATTTTACGCCTACTGGGAGCTATGGAAAGATTGATACTTTCTTCTTAATCGTTAAATATTCCATTATTTAATTAATTCAATGAAAGTGTCATATTTGTTTTTAAATTTGTTATATAATGAAATTGTACAGCTTATGCATCTATAGGTTATTGATTCATTGTTAATATGCCATTAGTTTATCGGATTCGATTCCAGATATAGTAAACATGAGTGAATTTCATTTTATTCATTAAGTAAACTGGCGATGGCAGTATAATAGTAACCTGACTGCTCTTATAGTCTCAAGTTTTAGCTACGATTAGGAAATGTACCTGTCAAGTTTTAGCTACGATTAGGAATAATACTGGAGAACTACATTTGATTTCATCTGTGCAATTTAGTATATCGGTTTCGCTTGTGCAAATTTTAGAATATTAAATATGGATAAAGAAGATGTTAATGAAATTATTAATAATTATTTAAGATTTCCTTATCTGTCTAATTATAGAGAATCATAATCTGATTTTATTAGGTCCATATAAAAGTTAATAGAGAACAATATATCTAATGGTTTTATGGTGTTACATTAATTGATTTTACAGGAACCATATTCTCATGTCAATTGAGTAAATTATAATGTTAATTATAGAGAAAGAAAGGATTACATTCACATGATTGGTTAAATTAATGGTCCTTTTATTTTAAAAATATTAATTCAAGAGTTATAATTAAGAATTGATTTAAGGAGCCCATATTGATGTTTTATTAATGTTTGTATTTCAATGATTGCGAATAAAGATTGTATCCATGTTAATCAATTGATCTAGTCGCAATGATTGTATCATTGTCAAATTATTGGTCCTAGTTGTAATGATTATCATTAATGTAATATAAGTAGTGATGATCAATGTTAATCAATTGATCTAGTCGCAATGATTGTATCATTGTCAAATTATTGGTCCTAGTTGTAATGATTATCGTTAATGTAATATAAGTATTGATGTGATGTTTAAGACTTATCAAAAAACAAAAAATCATGACTTTCACTTAGTCACTAAAGTTCAATTATCGAAGAGTCATTACACCTTGAGGACAAGACTGTTTTTTCAAGGGGGGGGCATGTTAGGGTTCTAACCTCTCTAATCCCTCAAGTAGATAGAATAATATGTTTTTCTATGTAATAAAGGACAACATTAGTAAACAATTCCTATGTGATAATGTGAACATGTCTAATGTAAGAAGACTTACTAGAAGTTTGTGCCTCTAGAATGTTCTCTAGAAGATAGAAATAGTATAAATAGGGGTAGAAAGCATAGAAAAGTTTTGTCTTGAGAGTTATTTTGTACTTGAGCTCTACTTTGTTGGAGGTTTCCTCCTCGAAGTGGCAAGTAAACTTGGCCATCGAGATAATAAAGGTATCTTTTCTTAAATCAATTGTGTCATTGTGCTCTCTCTTTTTCTCTTTTTGTTGGTAATTGTTATAAAAATCTTATTTCAGCTATGCATAAAAACATATGGTACCTTACAAATTATATAGTTCACTCTCTTTTTTTACTTTCTTTTTTTTATTAAGAGAATATAGTTCATCATTATGTGGTTTAGCTCATTCTACCACTAGCACTCTTAGACAACTTTAGCAACCACATAAAGAAAATCATATATAAAATAAGAAATTAATTGGGTGAGTCATAATTTATAATTAAAATGTAATGATTCGTTATATTTAGTTGAAATCAATACCATCATATGATTGTCCTTTGTATCTCTATCATTTTATTTAAATGTGTTTCATTGTTACGTGTAGGTGGTTGTCATTTCAGAAAATACATCCAGAAGATACCAAGTACTAGAAGAGAATAATTCCTCATCTAATGTGTGAAATGAGAAGACTTTTATCTCGTAGCTTATTCAATGTACAAGAGCACCATCTTATTCACCAAGTTGAGCACATTGAAATATGTGGACCTATTCACACAAGAGAAATATGGTTGGTGGAGATGCATTCGGAGGTATTGAAGGAATTTGTTAGAGAAAGATCATGTCCTAAGCAATTAAAGGTTGAGTGTTCTATGATTTATTAGTACATGGTTTATATTAGTGAGTATCTATCTAAATTTTATATTCATGTGCCTCACATATGGGATGAAAAGTACATCAACAAATTTGAGGGGGAGATATTGTGAGGGAAAGGGATTAAGAAAAAATTTAAAGGTGGATGCTTAAATATTCATATAAATATTGGTTCTTAAATTAATTATAGTAATAATTGGTACTTAAATTTAACTATAATCTCTTTCAGATGGTGAACAATGGAATGAAATACATATTTACATTACAAATAATATTTTACTACATGAAGATATGGATATAATTAGGTGAAGAATTTAATGGTAACTTGCCATCGAAACAGGTGTTTCAAATGATTCAACAAGCATTATTGGTCAACGATCCCAATCTTACACTAAAAGAATTTGATTTAGCAAATGGTGCAAAAGAGAGAAATGCATATACTATCCTTTTTCTTATTTTTTCTCATGTATTTCCCCTATAATTATGACTTGACTATGCCTTCTTAAAATGTGTGATATATGTGAAGCATCACAAAGATATGTGGTGCAATAGCTATAAATATCACATCAAATATTTGGATGATAAGAATAAAACCATAGATTGTGGAATAACTACAACTTTCCTAGTGACTAATATATCCCACAGGGGTGATAGACATCCAACCACATATGATCTTAGATATTATGGATATTTGGAAGATATATTGGAGTTATACATCAATTCCTCCAAAGTTCTTTTCCATAAGGTTAGGTGGTACAAATTGTTACTATAGTGTGTTTAAAGAACTATTATTGATCATGATATTTGTTTTACTATATATTTATGTGTGTGTGTGTAGACACATACATATGTATGTATACATGTATATGTATGTATACATGTGTGTGTGTGTGTGTGTGTGTGTGTGTGTGTGTGTGTGTGTGTGTGTGTGTGTGTGTGTGTGTGTGCATACATATGTATGTATATATGTATATGTATGTGTGTGTCTACAAATGCGAGCACACACACACAGATATATATTTTGAGGGTCCTATATTGGTTCATCCAAAGACTGTAATGACTGGACATCAACTAATGAAAATAGGGGATCAAAAAATAGAAACAAGGTTCAACAATGTATATTTTGTTTCTTTTATGAAATAGAAAATATAAGTTTTTTTCTTGAAAAAAAACAACTTTCCTTCCAATTCAATGTGAGTAGGTATTTTATAGGAATTGTATGCATTGGTTTTGAGTAGACCAAGTTGGTAATTTCTTGTTAGATATGATCCAACATGAATTATTGTAAATCATGTACCATGAGCAAGAATACGATGGGTATCATGAAGAATATGTGGTAGAAGAAGGTGTAGTGGAGTAGAAAGAATATGGGGATCATGAAGAAAATGTTGCAGAAAAATATTGGGACCTTGAAAAGGCATCGAATGAGGAGCACACGAAGTAAATGAAGACAATGAGGTTATTCCTAATTTTGATGATGATGTGGCCAACATATTAGATATGGTTGATATGTATAATCATTTTAATGGTGTAGGAGGTTTAGATATGGATTCTGATCCTAATTATTTATATTATATTTAGGATTATGTTCAAGAACACTCTAATCAAGATATGTAATAAAAATTTATTAAGTTGTGATAAATTTGAACGTTTTTTGTTCAAGCATTCCAAATGTATCATCATAAAACATAATCCTACCTAATTCTTCATTGGAGTCTAAATTTTGCAATTTTGCAACCTTATAGTCCCTTTTAATTGATGAATCAATTTCACAACCTAAACATCTCCTTGATATTGATATCAAGTTTAGCATTCTAGTTGTAAAGGATTAAATCATTGATAATACCATCAAACATACTAAAAACAAGGCTATTGCACTCTTCAAAATTATGAAAGCACTACAATTTCATGTGTAATCAAAGTTCTTTATATTTGATCAATCTACTCTATGACAACATGAGGACCAAATCAAAGGAACCCTTACAAGCAATGAGGACCATTTCTAAGTATATGGGGGTGTCTAGCTTCTGCTCCAATGTAGAAAACACAAATTTTCTTGTACTATGTTTTATTTAGGATTATGATTGTACTAGTGGTTAGAAATTCCACATAATTGAGTAGTCACATGGAGATGTCATATCAAGTGATAATTTATAACTAGGTTAACAATAGTGAACTACACTAGTGCCAATATAAAATTTTAGAGAGTTAGTCGACAAAAGACAAGACTTGAATTTAGGGTAAATGAATTTAGGGTAAATGAAAAAGTGATAATCCTTTAAAAAAGTGCCTAAGTATGAAAACTAAGATTCACCTTGGCTAGTTCCACTTATGGCTTTCAACATCATATCATTATCTGTTGATTAACTGGGTTGGTTTTCATTGATGTCAACCCTCGAAGCAAGTCTAGTAGAAAATTCTGGTAGCCCCAACAATATGATTAAGGGACTTGAGTTTGATTGATGTATAATGGTATGAAGTTTAACATATTTTTAGATAAGACTATTCTAGATGGATAATACATGTCATGCCATTTCCAGTGATATGTGGAACGCCACATAACTCCTCACGGTTAGAGAGTTATGACTTGGTCAAGTGGAGAACTCTCATGAGTTATCTAGAAGGTCAAATAAGTCAAATTAATTATAAAAGCTCCTAGAAGAAGTTGACTGGTCAAGTGGGTGAAACTACAAGTTAGTCACGGGTTAAGTTGTTGCAATAAGAAAATAATTTAGTTGCAACTAGAAATGGAGAATTTAATATTTATAGCAAAGTGAGTTAGAAGTGGACTAGTGGTTAGAAGTGGGTTATCCCTAAAAGAAGGAAAGTGGGTTAAGTTGGTTAGAAGGTAACCGCTTGAAGAAGTTACATGGAAGTATAAATAAGAAAAAAAAGATATCTCATTAAAATCTATTAAATATCATTGAATATCTATTTTGCGAAAGATTATTTAGGCAGGTATTATTGATAGAGAAAAGTGCAGTAGAAAAAGTGTGGCAGGAAAAATGCAGTAGAAAAAGGGTGGCAAAAAAATCGTGGCAAGAAAAGTGCGGCAAAAAAATTGTGTCAAGAAAAATGCGGCATAAAAAAATTGGCAGAAAAAGTGCGGCAGAAAAATCATAGCAGGAAAAGTGTGGAAGAAAAACTATAGAAGAAAAAGTCCGACAGAAAAACCAAAGCAAAAAACGTGCGACAGAAAAATCGCGGAAGAAAAATTGCGACAACAAATTCGTGGCAATAGAATCATGGCAGCAAAACCACGGTAGTAAAACGCTACAAGAAGAAAAAAGGTATGGTTTTCATATGTGTAGTGTTGAATTTATGAATCCGGTTGAGGGTTTTCCTAGTAAATCTATTGGATGCCCTCTTGGAAGTTTAGGGCTTGTTGTAGAGTTGATCTGAGGTAGATCTACTGAAGTTTAGTATTGGTTCATGTTTGAGGGAGTTTGGTTGAGGTATGTTGTTAAAGTTATTGGTACAGATAGAGGTTATATAACAGTGAGGTTCTAGCACATGGTTTGAGGTACATACTTGTGGTATAGTGTTTGAGGTATATGTGATCATATGAAATTGGTTGATGAGTATACAGTGACAGGTTTCTTAGTGATATATTTGACAGAACAGGTTGTGACAGTGACATATTCAGTTTCTACATTTGGCACTTATATTCCAGGGCAGTTGGATGGGGCAAGGATAGGTGGTTGTAGCCACCTTCCAATTGTAGCTAAAGAACATAGGGGGTTGTAGCCTCATTCTGCTTTTAGTCAGAGAATTAGGGAGTTGGAGCTTCCCCTAGGTTATAGCCTGAAAATAGGGGGTCAGAGCCTCCTTCCAGTTGCAGCTGGAAAACAAAGGAATTTGGTGCTTCCAATGAATGTTATTCTTAAAGACAAATAAGAAAAAAACATTATGTGGTTTTCTCCCGCATTGGGTTTCCACATAAAAAAATATTGGTGTATTGTTTATTTATATGATTGTTCATTTTTTCATGGTTTATTTAATTTGCACTTATTGGATGATAATTCTATATTGATCATAAAGATAAATAACACTTTCATACTCTGGTTAAAAGGATTAAAAATCTCGATTACTGATTCACCCCTCCTCTCAGTAATCCAACAATTGTTATCAGAGCAGGTTCCTTCAAAAATCAGTTTAACCACTAAAAGGTAGATCATGGAGAGCAACAATATGTATATAAATGGAATACCACAGTTTGATGAACAAAATTATGCATTATGGAGCAGAAAGATGAAAACATATATGTGCAGGAACAATGATTTGAAGTTTGGCAATCAGTTGTAGATGGATACAAATAACCAATAGTTCCACCAACAAATGACAGTGGAAAGAAACTCAGTCTAAATAATTCAAAATCCACAAATACACTTCTGAATGGTCTTTGTGATTCAGTATATACCAAAGTTATACATTGTAGCTCCGCTAAAGAGATTTGGGACAAACTTCAAAATATTTATGAACGAGATTCAAAAGTCAAAGCAGCAAAGCTTCAAACTTACAAAGGTAAATTCGAACAAATAAGGATGAAGGAAGATGAGAATATTGCATCTTACTTCTTACGAGTTGATGAAACAATGAATGCAGTCATAGGATTGGGAGAAGAAATTGAAGAATCTATAATTTTTCAAAAGGTACTAAGATCTCTTCCAATGAGATTTGATCCTAAGATCGCAACACTAGAAGAAAGAGCAGATATATACTCAATAAACATGGATGAACTACATGTAATCTTCACAGCTATGAAATTAGAATTGAATGGAAAAATCAAGGTATAAAAGAAGAAACATTCAAAGAATCCAAAAGGTCAAAGCAAAAGGGCAAGAAAAAGAAAAAGAAATATAGCAACAACAGTGACATCGCGGAAGATGATGAAGAAGTGGCCAACTTTGTCAGAAGATTGAAAAAAGGATCCGACGATAGATATAAAGGTAAGATTCCATTGATTTGTTTTAATTATGATGGTATTGATCATTTTTCTAACAAATGTCCTCATAAGAAAAAGAAAAGAAATGATGAATATGATTCAAATAGAAAACAAACATATAAAGGAAAAATACCCGAAAAGAAAGTCTTCAAGAAAAGTTTATGCACCAAAGAAGACAACTCATCATCAGATGAAGATGAAATCAGTGAAAGTGAGATAGAAAAAGTTATATTCATGGAAATAGAAGATTCTGATAAAGTAGACACCGAAGAAGAATATGAAGAGGTAGAAGATGACTATCGAGAAGAATTGTTGAGTGCTATAGAAGTTATAAAAAGAGAAAAGAAGAAAAAAAAGAAGCTACAAAAAGAACTAGAGCAGATAATCACAGAATTGAAGGTTCAAATAGAAGAAGATAAAAGAATTGAAGAAGCACTCAAAGAATAGTTAGAAGAAAGAGACATGATCATTGGAAATTTGGAAGCAGAGATTGTCACATTAAGAAAGGATCTTCAAAAGAAAAATATTCAGAATAGCTCAAAATTTTTGGATGACATTATCAACAGTCAAAGGCCTAATCATGATAATTCCGGACTTGGATACAATCATACAAAAAAGGGATCAAGATACAAAATGAAAGATCAAGAAACATATCCAAAAATATATGCATAAATAGTCAGAGGAGATAGGAAGTTCTACAAGGAAGATCATGGGGACACTCCTCCAAGAAGATTCAGATTTCAGAATCAACGATAGTAAGAAACAAACAGGCGTCGAGACATCAAACTATTTTTTTTGGTATCAAACTCCCGGGTAAGAAACTCCTAGGTATCAAATTATTTTTTTTGGTTTATGTTATGCATGCAATAATTTTGGACATAAAGTTGTAAATTGCAAATCTAATAGAAGGAACATAAACAACTTTGAAATTCATACACAAAATGGTTATCCAATAAGGCCTAGTGAAACACAGTGAATAAGATACAACATGTTTGAATCATTGAGCACTGAAGTGGAATTCTACAAGTGCAAAAACTTTGGACACATGGCCAAATATTGTAGAATGAGAGTCCCTCCTAGAGAATCACAACACAATAACAACAGTCAAAGACATGAACCTTAGAAGAGAACATGGATAAGAAAGAAGAATCAATATAGCAAAGAAGAATTCACACTCGCTTTACAAGCTAAGCATAAGAAACATGTTTGGTGTGTTGACAGTGATTTCTCAAAGCACATGCCAAGTGATGAAGAGAAGTTTCTAACATTGAGAAAGGAAAGAAATGGATCAGTCTCCTTTGGAAATGATAACTCAGCTAGAATCATTGGAAAGGGCACAGTTAGAATTGGAATCATTGGAAAAAATTCATCTTGTGGGTCGTTGTATTTTGGGAGTTACACTCCGTGGAAAATAGGGTTTGTGGCTAGTCCTAAAACTAGTCAAAATCAGGTGTTTCAGGTAAAAAAGTCATAAATTCTTCATAACCGATCCAAATTCAGTGATAACAAATGTGTTGGTTAGGGTATAGTATTTAGTATGCTTTGTAATAGTTTTAGATCATTTCATCAAACATTTTGTGTGGGGCATGCTCTAGAAGGTCACTCTCTAGAATAAGCCAAAATTTAGCAAGGTATGCCATTTTTGCTATAACTCATTTTCTGAAAGGTTCCAAGTAGTGACACCTGTAGGAATTTCATAAAACAAACTGAAGAACATTGTGTATAAGTTTCATATCTTTATACATTACAGGTTCAAAGTTATTATTACTTCAAGTTAGGGTTCTTGACTAATCCAAAACTAGGCATGTGAGACTAAAGAAAAGTTTGATGAAAATGCTAGTCTCTTGT
>JZKD02S2393038.1:465391-480794 GCA_000966675.3 Picea glauca
ATGTTGAGTACATGGTTGAGACAAGTAGTTGATGAGTTGGCGCACATACATGAGGTGTATAGTTGATGATGTTGGTACATATTGATAAGTCATAGTTGATGAGTAGTTGACACATCATTGGTTCATACTTGGTACATGGTTGGATGCACTTGTTTATGGTACATGTTGATTATAGGTTGGTGCATGGTTGATGCACTTGTTTATGGTACAGGTTGAGGTACAGGTTGATGCATGGTTTAGATTTATTGGTACAGGTTTACAGCGGTATATCTCATAGTGATAGTGTGATAGTGATTCCATCATTCTACTTCTACTTCAGGGTGGCAGGACGAGGCAAGGACAGGTGGTTATAGCCACCTTCCGGTTGTAGCCAGAGAACATTGGGGGTTGTATCCTCCTTCTGGTTGTAGCTAGAGAATTGGGGAGTTGGAGCTTCCCTCAGGTTGTAGCCTGAGAAACTAGGGGATTGGAGCCTCCTTCCAGTTGCAGCTAGAAAACAAAGGAAGTTGGTTCTTCCAATGAATGTAATTCTTCAAGACATATAAGAAAAAACATTCCATGGTTTTCTCCCGATTTGGATTTCCACGTAAAACACTGGTGTACTGTGTATGTGTGTGATTGTTTATCTCTTACTGCTCATTATTGGATAATAATTCTACATTGATATAACATTTGAAGAAAAGGGATTATAATTACGCTATTATTGATTCACCCCCCCTCTCAATAATCCAACATCAATAAGGATGATAAATGGAAAATGTCATGGGAGGAATTTGAAGAACTCTTCTCAAATAAATGGATTAGGTATACAATAATGGAGGAAATATATAAAATTCAAGAGGATTTAAAAGAAGAAAAAGAATATATCAAGAAGAAGAGTGATGAGTTGTCTAAGATACAAGACCTTAATGAAGCACTAGTTAAAGAAGTTCAAAAATTAAAACAAGAAAAATTTGTCAAAGGAAAGTGGGAAAAAGATGAGTCAAGGGAAGATTTGAGAAAGAAAAATGAAGATATATGTATATTACAAAACCATAATAAAAAACTATTGGACGAGGTTAATACATTGAAATAAGAAAAGAATGGTTATCAAAATCAAGAAGAAACAAAGATCTTGGATGAAGAATCTACCAAAATACTTGAAGATGATATTTGCAACAAGGTTGAGTAATCCCTAAATACCGATGAAGTAAAAGTAGAAATGAAATCCAGAATTGAAGAAGGACATCAGAATTTGATAAATGGGGTGACATTGCAACTTCAAAAGGATAAATAAGACAAGATTCAAGAAGGTCATCAGAAGGTACTTAAAGAATTTGAAATTCATCTAGAGGATGTACATGCCAAATATGATTGTATTATCTCCAAGGCTAAAGAAATCAAGGACCAAGAAACGAGGATAGAGGATTTCATTTTCTTCGAAAAGAATATAGATGAAATGCATGTGTAGAGTGAAGGAAAATCGTCAAATGTGAAACCACATCGACACCCTCATTACCAGGAAAGATTTCAAGGAAGACAAGAAGGTCGATATCCACATTATCAAGGAAGAAGATGGAATACTTGTCAATACTCATAGAACAAGGAATCACAAAACAATTATTCAACAAGATATTATCACAGACCAACATCTTCAACAATAATACATGGAATCGAGGGAAAGACAATTATGCAACAACCAGCCACCAAGGATTACGACCAAAAAGCATTGATTTTGGATGGATGGATCATCATCAATAGAAATAAGAAAGAAATAACATAAGAAAATCATATTACTTGGTTTCATCACATGTGAAGCCTTTAATTGCAAAGCTTTGAGAACACATATTTTTTAAGGAGGGTAGTATGTTATGACTGAAGAAGGGAATATATAGGGATAAACATATATGATATGACCCCAAGTGGGTGCATATAAGGGGCTAAATGTACATGGAATTTATCAATATATATGTAATAGGGTCAGCCTAATAGTAAAGGGGCCTCATGTGTAGGTGTGAATAGGTATATATAAAGATCATGTATTCATTATTGAGGACATGTGAATGGTGATGTATGAATTTATTTGGTTATGTGGAGGAGGTTCTCCTATTATTTCAGGATTTATTATGTAACTCATATCTATGATCTATATTGGAGATGTGCTCCACGCTCACATTTCTATACATGGTGTGTAATTTTGGTTTATTTCAGTATTTTAAGTATTTGGTACATTACAAATTGCAACAAGATCATCATGCATCTTCAAGATTCTCTTGGCACAATGAGGAGCTTCGCTATAAAGTTCATATGTATTTGAGAAAAATGTCTCCCTTTAAATCATCTATTCTCTTTGAACTTCATGCTTCACCAACCGTCGGACATTCAAGTTTCCAAAAAACATATGAATGAATCAAATGTTCTTTTTTTAGATAGGCATGAAACATGACCTCGACACTTTTGTGGTTGAATTTGATACTTTCCCATGCAATAAGGAGGAAACAATCAAAACTCCAAGCACACTCCAACCTATACGTATTCCACCTACTATATGGATTGATATTTGTATGAATTTCATTGTTGGATTACCCAAATCGGGAAATAAATTAGTCATCATGGTTGTCATTGATCATTTTTCCAAATATGCTCATGTTTATTCCCTCCAACACCCATTCACCGCATCCATCATGGCCTAAATGTTCGTGGACAATATCTTCAAACTCCATGGAATTCCCCACTCTATTGTATCTGAATATGATCCCAGTTTCACCAACAATTTTTAGAAATAATTGTTCAAGCTCCAAGGCACTCAATTACATCTCAACATATCCTATCATCCCCGAACTAATGGTCAAACCGAAGTTGTTTCACATCCGACCGACAATATCAATGGGTTCAATGGTTACCACTTGTTATTAGTGGTACAACACATCTTACCATGGTGATACTCGCATGACTCCCTTTGAGGCAGTCTATGGTCAAATTTTTCCTTCTCTATTATTCTACCTGCCTAGTGTCTCCAAGGTCTAGGGCATTGAAAAAAAACTTACAACTAGAGCTTCCATTCTATGTACTCTCTAAGAGAATTTGGTCATGGACCAAAACCACATGAAGCAATAAGTTGATCAAGGTCCTTCAAATGCCAATTTTTTGAAGGGGACTAGGTTTTTCTTCATTTGCAACCTTATAAGAAAACATCCCTTAAAGAAGATCATTGCTAGAAACTTTCTCCAAAGTTTTATGGTCCTTAAACAATCCTCAGGCATGTGGGTATCCTAGCTTACAAGTTATCTCTTCCAAATCACTCTAAGATCCATCCAATTTTTCATGTTTCCTTCTTAAAGAGAATGATCAGAAAGAAGTGTCATATTCAAACCAGTCTCCCTGAATTTGATGAAGAAGGCTCCATTTGGTTGCACCCCAAATATGTTTGGGCCAACGATAACATCATCTACATCAGGGAACAATCAAGGAGGTTTTAGTACAATGGAAGGATACACAACCTCAGGATGCTACATGGGATTTAGCTACCATTCTATAATAGTTTCATCATCTCAAGACATGTGTAACATTTAGTTCCATTGAGCACATTTTTACTGACTTATTCTTTGAGGACGCTTGCAAGCAAGTGATCTGATTATGATACATTATGATTATGCTTTCATTATGAGTTATATTATGATTTCATTGTGACTATATGTTAATTTCTAGATGTATATATATTGGCAGGTATTATTGATGAGTTCTCTTGAGTGTGCAAGATACATGACAGGTTGAGGATGTCGATGGCATCAACAGACTTCCTTGGACTCTAGATTGAGTCAGGGAGTGGACTTGTATTTGGTTTGAGTTTTGAGTATTGATTTACATGTATATATGATAATTTCAGTATGGATTTTATGTAAGTGGATTATTGACATTGTTCTTGTCAGTGGATGCGGGCTTGGTGATGCTTGCTAATCTGACTTACATATGGAGTAAAGGGGTCATACATAGAAACTAGACAGATGAGGGAGAGGTGTGGAAGCATCCCTATCACAGCCTACTAGCACTCCCTCCATGACCTAAATGCATGGTTAACGATTACTTCATTTTGAGAGGTCCACGATGTTGTGAGGGAATTCTGAGATAGTCGCTCATGAAGAATTCTAAGGGGCATGCAATAAGGCAAAATCATTATTCCTTAGACAACCCTTAGTCTCTCACAAGGTCGACCAATGGAGTGTTGACTCCGAGTGTCTGGCAAACTTCCAAACTAGTCAAAGGTGAGTGGCACCCTTGGAGTATGTAAGTGCATCTTGAAGGGCATGTCACACAAGAAAATGGTGAGTCAATAAAAAAAATCTAGAAGGCCTAGAAGGTAAAATAAAAATACTAAGACTTTTAAAAAACAAGCATACAATTGATCATTAAATTATAAACAAGAAAATAACAAAGAGTCTAAGTATAATAGGTTTGACTAAATTAAAACATCAAAAGGGAAAACAGTAATTATACTAGTAAGCTAAATAAAAGAAGAAATAAGAATAAAATTGGGTAATTGCACATGTGTGCATTAAAATAATAAAAGAGTTTTTTAATAAGAAGAAATTAAAACATGAGAGAGTAGGTGGTCCACATAGAGTGGCATCTTCAGTCAATCAACCACCAATCCTAACTAAAAGAAGACTCATAATCCAACCCAACCTCAAATCTAATTAGGGGACCAAAATAAATGAACGATTGGGGAACTAAGAGACAACTAAGAGAAAAAAATAGGAATAAATGGGGGAATGTGAAGGAAAATGTCTAATTAATCAAAATAAAAGAGATTTTTCTTATGCAACTTTGGGAGAGTGAGACAAGTTGTGTGGGGGAATAATCATTAATTAAATTATTAAAAATTGTTTATTGTGCATGAGATGACATATGTCATTGATCTTGTGTGTGGCCCCTTTGCAGCTCAGGGAACTATGGGAAAATGAGTACCTGTAGCGTTGAATGGGAGGTACCAGTGATGTTGTTCTATTAGAAAGCAAGGAATGGGTGCAAACTTCCAAACCAAAGATTATCTTCGAGCACATCAACATTTGGTCACAGTATTTTACTGTTATAGTTATTTGTTGTATTATAAATGTTAAATTTGAATTACTGGATTGCATATTTTATTTAAGAAATGACCTTTGAAATGTATACTGTATTTTACACCTACGCGGAGCTATGGAAAGATCGATACTTTCTTCTTAATCGTTTAATATTCCATTATTTAATTAATCCAATGAAAGTGTCATATTGGTTTTTAAATTTGTTAGGTTATTGATTCACTGTTAATAATTTGGTTGACTTCCATTAGTTTATCGGATTCGATTCCAGATATATTACAAATCAACTCTAATACTTGTGTATTTATATATCAATTAAGGTTTTATTTGATTAGGTGTGCATAACATTTAAATTAAATAGTAAACATGAGTGAATTTTATCTTATTCATTTAATTATTCATTTAGTAAACTGGACTGCTCTCATAGCCTAAGTTTTAGCTACGATTAGGAAATGCATATTATGGTCCCTCAATGTATATTATGCTTAAACCGAAAGTCAAATTTATTATTGGTGGCAGGCGTGACATGTATGTAGTAATTCTTACCACCCGACAGTATTAACTAATTAAGTTTTTTATTGGATCGAATGTTAGATGGGACGATTCAGCTACATGTCGCGGGCTACTTATCAAGGTTGAAACCAGTGATATATTAACAAATTCGTGCATTCATTCCGTCTCACACTAAAACTTGTAACTACTTCACCTGAGTTACAAGTTTTTTCAAGTAATTAAAATTCTAGAGAAAAGTTAGTAGTAACTTAAATCAAGGTTAGTAGAAAATTCTAGAGAAAAGTTAGTAGTGACAGTATTAACTAATTAAGTAATTTATGGGACGATTCAGCTACATGTCGCAGGCTACTTATCAAGGTTGAAACTTTGCCTGAGTTAGTAGTAACTTTGCCTGAGTTAACAAATTCGTGCATTCATTCTGTCTTACACTAAAACTTTGCCTGAGTTAGTAGTAGCTTAAAGAGAGCCATGAGCTCTCCTTTCTCGCATAGTTCTATTGGAAAAATAACTTGATTGTAAAGGACTTGCGAGATGGAAAGTTAGTGTGTAACGTATAAGGAAAATGTATTTATATTCTTGTATAAGTGAAAATAATACTGGAGAACTACATTTGATTTCGTTTGTGCAATTTAGTATATCGGTTTCGCTTGTGCAAATTTTAAAATATTAAATATGGATAAAGAAGAGATTAATGAAATTATTAATAATTATTTAAGATTTCCTTATCCGTGTAATTATAGAGAATCATAATCTGATTTTATTAGGTCCATATAAAAGTTAATAGAGAACAATATATCTAATGGTTTTATGGTGTTACATTAATTGATTTTAGAGGAACCATATTCTCATGTCAATTGAGTAAATTATAATGTTAATTATAGAGAAAGAAAGGATTACATTCACATGATTGGCTAAATTAATGCTCCTTTTATTTTAAAAATATTAAGTCAAGAGTTATAATTAAGAATTGATTTAAGGATCCCATATTGATGTTTTATTAATGTTTGTATTTCAATTATTGCGAATAAAGATTGTATCCATGTTAATCAATTGATCTAGTCGCAATGATTGTATCATTGTCAAATTATTGGTCCTAGTTGTAATGATTATCGTTAATGTAATATAAGTACTCATGATCAATGTTAATCAATTGATCTAGTCGTAATGATTGTATCATTGTCAAATTATTGGTTCTAGTTGTAATGATTATCGTTAATGTAATATAAGTAATGATGTGATGTTTAAGACTTATAAAAAAACAAAAAATCGTGACTTTCACTTAGTCACTAAAGTTCAATTATCGAAGAGTCGTTACACCTTGAGGACAACAGTGTTTTTTCAAGGGGGAGGGCATGTTAGGGTCCTAACCTCTCTAATCCCTCAAGTAGATAGAATAATATGTTTTTCTATGTAATAAAGGACAACATTAGTAAACAATTCCTATGTGATAATATGAACATGTCTAATGTAAGAAGACTTACTAGAAGTTTGTGCCTCTAGAATGTTCTCTAGAAGATAGAAATAGTATAAATAGGGGTAGAAAGCATAGAAAAGTTTTGTCTTGAGAATTATTTTGTACTTGAGCTCTACTTTGTTGGAGGTTTCCTCCTCGAAGTGGCAAGTAAACTTGGCCATCGAGATAATAAAGGTATCTTTTCTTAAATCAAATGTGTCATTGTGCTCTCTATTTTGCTCTTTTTGTTGGTAATTGTTATAAAAATCTTATTTCATCTATGCATAATAACATATGGTACCAAGTACAAATTATATAGTTCACTCTCTTTTTTTACTTTCTTTTTTTTATTAAGAGAATATAGTTCATCATTATGTGGTTTAGCTCATTCTACCACTAGCACTCTTAGACAACTTTAGCAACCACATAAAGAAAATCATATATAAAATAAGAAATTAATTGGGTGAGTCATAATTTATAATTAAAATGTAACAATTGGTTATATTTAGTTGAAATCAATACCATCATATGATTGTCCTTTGTATCTCTATCATTTTATTTAAATGTGTTTCATTGTTACGTGTAGGTGGTTGTCATTTAAGAAAATACATCAAGAAGATACCAAGTACTAGAAGAGAACAATTCCTCATCTAATATGTGAAATGAGAAGACTTTTATCTCCTAGTTTATTCAATGTACAAGAGCACCATCTTATTCACCAAGTTGAGCACATTGAAATATGTGGACCTATTCACACAAGAGAAATATGGTTGGTGGAGATTCATTTGGAGGTATTGAAGGAATTTGTTAGACAAAGATCATGTCCTAAGTGGTTAAAGGTTGAGGGCTCTATGATTTATTAGTACATGGTGTATATTAGTGAGTATCTATCTAAATTATATATTCATGTGCCTCACATATGGGATGGAAAGCACATCAACAAATTTGAGGGGGAGATATTGTGAGGGAAAGGGATTAAGAAAAAATTTGAAGGTGGATGCTTAAATAATCATATAAATATTGGTTCTTAAATTAATTACAGTAATAATTGGTACTTAAATTTAACTATAATCTCTTTCAGATGGTGAACAATGGAATGAAATACATATTTACATTGCAAATAATATTTTACTACACGAAGATATGGATATAATTAGGTGAAGAATTTAATTGTAACTTGCCATCGAAATAGGTGTTTCAAATGATTCAACAAGCATTATTGGTCAAGGATCCCAATCTTACACTAAAAGAATTTGATTTAGCAAATGGTGCAAAAGAGAGAAAGGCATATATTATCCTTTTTCTTATTTTTTCTCATGTATTTTCCCTATAATTATGACTTGACTATGGCTTCTTAAAATGCGTGATATATGTGAAGCTTCACAAAGATATGTGGTGCAATAGCTATAAATATCACATCAAATATTTGGATGATAAGAATAAAACCTTAGATTGTGGAATAACTACAACTTTCTTGGTGACTAATATATCCCATAGGGGTGATAGACATCCAACCACATATGATCTTAGATATTATGGCTATTTGGAAGATATATTGGAGTTATACATCAATTCCTCGAAAGTTGTTTTCCATAAGGTTAGGTGGTACATATTGTTACTACAGTGTGTTTAAAGAACTATTATTGATCATGATATTGGTTTTACTATATATTTATATGTGTGTGTGTGTGTAGACACATACATATGTATGTATACATGTATAAGTATGTGTGTGTTTATGTGTGTGTGTGTGTGTGTGTGTGTGTGTGTGTGTGTGTGTCTACAAATGCGAGCACACACACACAAATATATATTTTGAGGGTCCTATATTGGTTCATCCAAAGACTGTAATGGCTGGACATGAACTACTGAAAAATAGGGGATCGAAAAATAGAAACAAGGTTCAACAATGTATATTTTGATTTCTTTTATGAAATAGAAAATATAAGTTTTTTTATTGAAAAAATTAACTTTCCTTCCAATTCAATGTGAGTAGGTATTTTATAGGAATTGTATGCATTGGTTTTGAGTAGACCAAGTTGGTAATTTCTTGTTAGATATGATCCAACATGAATTATTGTAAATCATGTACCATGAGCAAGAATATGATGGGTATCATGAAGAATATGTGGTAGAAGAAGGTGTAGTGGAGTAGAAAGAATATGGGGATCATGAAGAAAATGTTGCAGAAAAATATTGGGACCTTGAAAAGGCATCGAATGAGGAGCACACGAAGTAAATGAAGACAATGAGGTTATTCCTAATTTTGATGATGATGTGGCCAACATATTAGATATGGTTGATATGTATAATCATTTTAATGGTGTAGGAGGTTTAGATATGGATTCTGATCCTAATTATTTATATTATATTTAGGATTATGTTCAAGAACACTCTAATCAAGATATGTAATAAAAAATTATTAAGTTGTGATAAATTTTAACGTTTTTTGTTCAGGCATTCCAAATGTATCATCATAAAACATAATCCTACCTAACTCTTCATTAGACTCTAAATTATGCAATTTTGCAACCTTATAGTCCCTTTTAATTGATGAATCAATTTCACAACCTAAACATCTCCTTGATATTGATATCAAGTTTAGCATTCTAGTTGTAAAGGATTAAATCGTTGATAATACCATCAAACATATTAAGAACAAGGCTATTACACTCTTCAAAATTATGAAAGTACTACAATTTCTTGTGTAATCAAAGTTCTTTATATTTGATCAATCTACTCTATGACAACATGAGGACCAAATCAAAGGAACCCTTACAAGCAATGAGGACCATTTCTAAGTATATGGGGGTGTCTGGCTTCTGCTCCAATGTAAAAAACACAAATTTTCTTGTACTATGTTTTCTTTAGGATTATGATTGTACTAGTGGTCATAAATCCCACATAATTGAGTAGTCACATGGAGATGTCATATCAAGTGATAAATTATAACTAGGTTAACAATAGTGAACTACACTAGTGCCAATACAAAATTTTAGGGAGTTAGTCGACAAAAGACAAGACTTGAATTTAGGGTAAATGAAAAAGTGATAAACCTTTAGAAAAGTGCCTAAGTATGAAAACTAAGATTCACCTTGATAGTTCCACTTATGGATTTCAATATCATATCATTATCTGCTGATTAACTGGGTTGGTTTTCATTGATGTCAACCCTCGAAGCAAGTCTGGTATCAAATTCTGGTAGCCCCAACAATATGATTAAGGGACTTGAGTTTGATTGATGTATAATGGTATAAAGTTTAACATATTTTTAGATAAGACTATTCTAGATGGATAATAAATGTCATGCCATTTCTAGTGATATGTGGAACGCCACATAACTCCTCACAGTTAGAGAGTTATGACCTGGTCAAGTGGAGAACCCTCATGAGTTATCTAGAAGGTCAAAGAAGTCAAATTAATTCTAGAAGCTCCTAGAAGAAGTTGACTAGTCAAGTGGGTGAAACTAGGAGTTAGTCACAGGTTAAGTTGTTGCAATAATAAAATAATTAAAAATAATTTAGTTGCAACTAGAAATGGAGAATTTACTACTTATAGCAAAGTGAGTTAGAAGTGGACTAGTGGTTAGAAGTGGGTTATCCCTAAAAGAAGGAAAGTGGGTTAAGTTGGTTAGAAGGTAACCACTTGAGGAAGCTACATGGAAGTATAAATAAGAAAGAGAAGATCTCTCATTAAAATCCATTGAATATCCTTGAATATCTATTTTGTGAAAGGTTATTTAGGAAGGTATTATTGATAGAGAAAAGTGTGGCAGGAAAAGTGTGGCAGGAAAAATGCAGCAGAAAAAGGGCGGCAGAAAAATCGTGGCAAGAAAAGTGCGGCAAAAAAATCATGTCAAGAAAAGTGCTGCATAAAAAATTGGCAGAAAAAGTGTGATAGAAAAAATTTGGCAGAAAAATCGCAGCAGGAAAAGTGCGGAAGAAAAACTACGGAAAAAAAATTCCAACAGAAAAACCAAGGCAGAAAACGTTCGACAGAAAAATCATGGAAGAAAAATTGCGGGAGCAAATTTGTGGCAATAGAATCATGGCAGCAAAATCACGACAACAGAATGCTACAAGAAGAAAACAATGATTTGAAGTTTGGCAATCAATTGTAGATGGATACAAATAATCAATAGTTCCACCAACAAATGACAGTGGAAAGAAACTCAGTCTAAATAATTCAAAAGCCACAAATGCACTTCTGAATGGTTTTTTTGATTCAGTATATACCAAAGTTATACATTGTATCTCCGCTAAAGAGATTTGGGACAAACTTCAAAATATTTATGAAGGGGATTCAAAAGTCAAAGCAGCAAAGCTTCAAACTTACAAAGGTCAATTCAAACAAATAAGAATGAAGGAAGATGAGAATATTGCAGCTTACTTCTTACAAGTTGATGAAACAATGAATGCAGTCATAGGATTGGGAGAAGAAATTGAAGAATCTGTAATTTTTCAAAAGGTACTAAGATCTCTTCCAATGAGATTTGATCATAAGATCACAACACTAGAAGAAAGAGAAGATCTATACTCAATAAACATGGATGAACTACATGTAATCTTCACAGCTATGAAATGAGAATTGAATGGGAAAATCCAGGTATAAAAGAAGAAACATTAAAAGCATCCAAAATGTCAAAGAAAAAGGGAAAGAAAAAATAAAAAGAATATAATAGCAACAGTGACATCGCGGAAGACGATGAAGAAGTGGCCAACTTTGTCAAAAGATTGATAAAATGAATCGACGACAGATATAAAGGTAAGATTCCATTGATTTGTTTTAATTGTGATGGTATTGATCATTTTTCTAACAAATGTCCTCATAAGAAAAAGAAAAGAAATGATGAAAATGATTCAAATAGAAAACAAACATATAAAGGAAAAATAACTGAAAAGAAAGTCTTCAAGAAAAGTTTATGCACCAAAGAAGACAACTCATCATCAGATGAAGATGAAATCAGTGAAAGTGAGATAGAAAAAGTTATATTCATGGAAATAGAAGATTTCGATAAAGCATACACCGAAGAAGAATATGAAGAGGCAGAAGTTGACTATCGAGAAGAATTGTTGAGTGCTATAGAATTTATAAAAAGAGAAAATAATAAAAACAAGAAGCTACAAGAAGAACTAGAGCAGATGATCATCGAATTGAAGGTTCAAATAGAATAAGATAAAATAATTAAAGAAGCACTCAAAGAATAGTTAGAATAAAGAGACAGTATCATTGGAAATTTGGAAGCAGATATTGTCACATTGAGAAAGGATCTTCAAAAGAAAAATATTCAGAATAGCTCAAAAGTTTTGGATGACATTATCAACAGTCAAAGGCCTAATCATGATAATTCTAGACTTTGATACAATCAGACAAAAAAGGGATCAAGATCCAAAATGAAAGATCAAGAAACATATCCAAAAATCTATGCATAAACAGTCATAGGAGAGAGGAAGTTCTACAAGGAAGATCACAGGGACACTCCTCCACCAAGAAGATTCAGATTTCAGAATCAATGACAGTAAGAAACAAACAAGCCTCGAGACATCAAACTATTTTTTTTGGTATCAAACTCCCGAGTAATAAACTCCCAGGTATCAAACTATTTTTTTTGGTTTATGTTATGCATGCAATAATTTTGGACATAAAGTTGTAAATTGCAAAGTTAATATAAGGAACATAAACAAATTTGAAATTCATACACAAAATGGTTATCCAAGAAGGCTTAGTGAAACACAGAGAGGAAGATACAACATGTTTGAATCATTGAGAACTGAAGTGGAATTCTACAAGTGCAAAAACTTTGGACACATGGCCAAATATTGTAGAATGAGAGTCCCTCCTAGAGAATCACAACACAATAGCAACAGTCAAAGACATGAACCTTAGAAGAGAACATGGATAAGAAAGAAGAATCAATATAGCAAAGAAGAATTCACACTCGCTCTACAAGCTAAGAATAAGAAATGTGGTTGGTGTGTTGACAGTGGTTTCTCAAAGCACATGCCAAGTGATGAAGACAAGTTTCTAACATTGAGAAAGGAAAGAAATGGATCAGTCTCATTTGGAAATGATGACTCAGCTAGAATCATTGGAAAGGGCACAGTTATAATTTGAAACAAGGATACCAAGGAAAACAATGTTCTACTAATGGAAGATATGAAACATAATATTTTAAGTGTAAGTCAAATGTGTGACCAAGGTCACAAGATTATGTTCGATTCACATAAATGTGAGATAAGAAAAGAAGGTTCAAGAAAATTGGTTGCAACAGCTGTAAGAACTTCAAGCAACATATATGTATTAAGTGAAATTGGAAATAAAAAGTGTTGTCTAGGGAAGGAAGATGAAGTTTGGCTATAGCACAAAATAATGGGTCACATAAACTTCGATAACCTCCTCAAAGTCAACAAAAAGGAAGTAGTCATATAAATGCCCCAGATCACGAATCCAACCAACACTTTGTGCAAGCATTGTCAATGAGGAAAGCAAACAAAGACCAGGTTCAAATCAAAGGAATACTCAACGACAAGACCACTAGAAATTGTGCATATTCATCTAGTTGGACCAACTATAACAAATGGTTTAAAAGGTGAGAAATATTTTATGTTATTGGTTGATGATTATACAATAATGACTACATTTTGTTTTCACAGGAATAAGTCAGAAGCATTTGAAAAATTCAAGGTATACAAGGAAATGGTTGAAAATGAAATGGATTCAAAAATCAAATGCTTGAGATCTGATAATGGAGGAGAGTTTACTTCAAAGGAATTTATGGATTTATGTAGCAAGCATGGTATAAAAAGGTAATTCTTCGTTTCTAGAACACCTCAACATAATGGGGCCATCGAAAGAAATAACAGAACAATACAGGAAATGGCTCGAACAATGTTAATGGATTCCAAGTTGACAAATGTTTTTTGGACACATACAGTGCATACAACAATTCAAATTCAAAACAGATTAATGCTCAGGAACAACAGTGACAAAACTCCTTATAAGCTATGTAAAGGAAGACCAACAAATGTGAAACACTTCAGATTCCTTGGAAACAAATACTACATCAAAAGAGAAGATGGAAGAATGGGAAAGTTTGATTCTCATGTAGACAAATGCGTACTTGTTGGTTACTCAAGTACAAGGAAAAAATACAAATGTTACAATCTAAATATCAAAAAAGTTATATTTTGATATTTTGAAAGAATCAATATAAAGGTTGATGAGACAGGTGGACGAAAATTAAAGGAAGAAGAAAAAGAGTTAGTGGAACAGGTTTACGAAGAAGAAGCAAAGGATGAAGAAACAACAGAAGGGGGAGATGAAGAAGATCAAATAGAAGTATAAGAGCAAGAACAACAAGTACCTCCAAATACACCTAGCAAACGAATACAAAAGAATTATTTGTTAGATCATATTATCAAGAACAAAGATGCATGAGTTGAGACAACATGAAGAATCTCTTCACCAGAACAACTATACCTAACACTCTTATCTTCGATTGAACCAAACAATTTTGAAGAAGCCAACAATGATGAATTCTAGATAAAGGCCATGAATGAAGAATTGGATCAGATAGAGAAGAATGACACTTGGAAATAACAATATTACCAACTTAATGAGAACTGTGACCTCAAAACGAGAACTCTAGCCCAAAAAACTCATATTTTTGCATAAAAAACATGAAAATCAACCCCAAATCAAAAAGCAGTGCTACCGGTAGTACCATTTTTTCAAACAGGGTCAAAATTACAACATTTTTCAAGCGTGACCTTCAAAACTCATACAATAGCTTAGAAAAATCTTAAAATTAACACCTAAATAAAAAAGTGACGATAACTAAAGCAAAACATTTTTTCTCAACGTTAAAATTATGGCTTATTTCAACCTAATTGAAAGTGTGGTTTTGACAATAGATCCCTATGCAAAACAAAAACCCAAAAATGGATAAAATATGGTCACTTAAAAATTTATTTACTAACATTTTTTTTTACTTCTTAAATTTACATTGAAAAATAAATAAATAGAAAAGACAAAATCTTTGCAATTTTTTTTTTTAAATGAGGCCAAAAACACATTAAAAAAATATATTCAAAACCCAAATTATATAAAATAAAAAAATCATTAAAAAAGGTCGAAAAAAAAAGTGAAAAAAAAATACAAATTCCACAAAAACAATAATCTAAAAATATATAATACATATTTTTAAAAAATAAAAACCAAAATAATCCTCAAAATTTATAAAAAAAATTATAAAAAAAAGAAAATTAAAAAAAAACAAACCAATAAAAAAAAATCTAAAAAAGGAAAGGAAATTAAAATATATATTTAAAAGAAATCTAAAATTATAAAAAAAAAATTATAAAACCCTAAACTAAAACAT
>JZKD02S2393038.1:492071-511943 GCA_000966675.3 Picea glauca
ATACATCTTCTTAGCATTGGTGTCTGAAATTTCTATCCAAATGTATTGATTAAGAGGGTCAATCTTATGAAGTTGAATGTGAGGAGAAATTATCTTTCTAATATAACAAGCTATGGCTCCTATCTCTCTACGGTGGAATTTTTTGTTCCATGCCAACCACAAGACAAATCCTTCCATGTTAGGGACCTTAGACACCTCATGCTAGCATGTTTTAACTAGACAGATAATATCAATATCACTCGGGATCCAACTTATCATAGGACCTTTGTGTCATGGAAAGCCACAACAATTCCAAAAAAGGATCCTGAGTGTCCCAAATTCCTATTTATTATTATCCTTCTGGTCTCTATCCCTAACAATAGCTTTTCAATTTCTAAGTATTGCCCATTTTCCTTCTTTCTTGACTTCTTTTAACTTTTGAACTTCCTTCCTTAATTCAGCTTAGTCTTCAGGAATGAGGTCTTCATTTATAAATATTTTTGACCCTTTTAAGATTGGATATTTACTAAGTATGCTATATTTATGGTCATTACAACTTACTTTGACACAAATCAACCTATCTTTGTGAACAATTATTTTTTCTATCATCTTTGCTTATATGTGGTAAGTTGTATCAATTTGTGATTTTTTTTTTAATTATTCTTTTACTATTGCTAGTGTATCCTCCTCTTCTTGTTATTTTATACCAAAAATTATGAGGTTCAAGGCTCTTTTGTTATGCTCATGGTCCAGTTCGATTAGCTTATTCATTTCCTCTTTGATGGTTTTGATATCCAATTTTTTTTCCATATTACTGAGGTTCAAATTGTTGGTTAGTTTTTCTTCTAGATCTTTAATCCTGTCTCTCAAGTTGTGATTTTCGTCAACCCATCCTTCCTGGGCTGTTTGTTTATGGTTTTCCATTTCCTAAATTCTATCATTCATTGTTTGCAATTCACTCTTGAACCCTAAGAATCTATCCTCTATTTGAGTTTGAATGGTATCTTTAATTTTTTTATCAATCATTGCCTCTAGCTCTATTTGGAGTTTTGCGTCTCTTTTTTTACTCCTTTTTTCTAATGTTTATAACTCTATTTGGATTTTGGTATCTCTCTCTTCTATTCTTTTTTCTATTGATTCCATATAATCGTAAAGGATCTATAGGGTTATTTTGGGGGGGCTCCCCTTGTTAGGCTGAGTTTTTGGAATATGTGGTGGAGTGCTCATATTGAAAAGAAGAGAAAAGAGATGTAACAATTATTATTATGGATTGATTTTATCTCTCAAATCAACTTTTACTTATGAAACTTAAAATAAAAAATAAATAAAATATATTTAAATCTCTTTAAAATTAAAATTGAATCAAAGTAAAAAGTGACTCACCTCATTTCAGATGTTCAATTTCTCAACCTTTTGAAGAAGCCAAAAATAATTTCTGAAAACCGCAGAGAAGTCCGGAGAAACTACAGAGATTATTCTAGGTAAAAAAGGTAAAAACTAAAGAGAAGTATTAATCCCATTCAAAATCCTAGATATATAATCTTATAAATAAAATATCTCCTTAAATAAATAAATAAAATAAAATAAAAAGATAAAAAATAAAAAAATAAAAAATAAAAAAAGAGCTATAATTACAAAACCTTAGAGAACTAGTATTCTCATTCAAAACTGCAGAGAAATATTATTTCCGCTCAAATTTAAAACCGTGGTGAAATATTATTCTCGTTCAAAACCCCAGATATATAATCTTAGAAATAAAATATATCCTTATATATATATATATATATATATATATATATATATATATATATATATATATATATATATATATATATATTTTTTTCACACAAAAACAGAGAGATATATTTTTAAAACCACAAAAAAGTAGTATTCCCATTCAAAACTGCAGGGAAATATATATATATATATATATATATAGTTTCAAGCATGAAGGGAGGGCTTGGCTTGGTTCACGTTTCAGTTTTCACTATCTCACTTATCAATCTCTTTATTACTAACACCTATCGAGGTTAACAAGAAGCCATGAGACCTCTAAAGTGCATAGCATAGCCTAGTAAAGCAACAACCTGAGCTCATGGTGCGTGCGGGGTCAGGGGTGACCATTGATTTGGGGTGGGTTGCTTATAAATAGATGAACGGGGATGACAAGGATATTATAATAACTCTAATATAAACACGGTATCTCTCTTGGAGTTCCTTTTAGCGCTAACGCCTGCCTATCTTGGATAACAGTCTAAGGAGGAATGGCTTTTTAGTTGGTTAGTTAGATTTATACATGGTGCATAAAGATGAATTTGAGGGTATTAGACATGCATGGGGTGCAACATCCAGAAATTGAAGCAGAGATTGAGGACGTGGCAACTTGGAGAGTGAACTACGGGAATTACACATACAATAACCCTTTGTTGGATTGGGAGTGAGAAAAGAGCACACACACTAAAGGGAATATACCTAAATCCACTCTCCTAGTTTGGCAATTCCAACAATGCAAGGGGTAACAAGCAAGCCCAAGATACTCGGTCATAACCATTTCGATAGCACAGGCAACAACGCTACTCGACTAACCTTAGCATAGGAGATATGGATTATGCTTTTAGAACTGGAACCCGACAGGATAATGAGTTCCAACCAACTTAAACTCTTAGCATAGTGAGATTGGGGATTGTGTTAATTGCTTTAAGGCAAGAAAGTGAAAGACACTGTAGGGATACTTTTAGAGTAGAGAGGGAGTCTACATCATTTGACTAACTAACCAAGAACAACAAGGAGAATAACAACAGGGATAGTTTACTTTTAGACCTGGAAAAGGAAGGGACAATGTTGATCATAGTTCATCTGAAAATGATCTGCATAATCTTATTGAGCATGTTCCTAGTAAATCTTCCTGCTTGAGAGGAGTGTGGTAAACTGGAAAGGAAAGGCTCTCAAGCTAGGGTGAATCACACAAAATATCCTAATAGCTAGTGAAAAAAGGTTCAATATTGTGGTTGAGCTGCGGAACCAATGGTGGAACCATTAAGTTACAAATATGGGATGGGTCACCACTTCATTTAGTGCCTACTACCCAAGACATGATGGTCCCTTTCTATCTACTTCAAGTGGTGGAAGTTCTACTCATCATGAAACTGGCCCCCGCCATTGGTTTAGGGAAGCAAGACACAAGTAGCAAGGAAACCAGGCAACAAGACCATTCAATACCTTTTTATTTTATTTTATCTTGTAGAGGGGAAGAAGGCAGGCCTACCAACCATGAGTGGATACCAACCACTACTTCTTGATGTTTATCATGGGAGACCGCACCTTCCCCTAACCTACCCTTCTCTATGAACTCACCTACCCTACCCTATTCTTTCTTGTACCCATGAGTTACCTATGAAACCACATGAAGGGACCACCTAACCTATGAATTGATTTTTCACTACTCCGCTCCGCCTTTTTCACCTATAAAGTACCTCCACTCCGCTTCAAATCCAATCAAGCTAGGACCTATTAGTTACAAAAGGTGCAAAGGAAAGGCTACCCTATGATTTGATTGGACCCATTCCTTACCCACATCGATCTTCTCTCCTCGGCCTTCCTTACAAACTTCCCTATTCTAATTTATTAGTTACCCATGACTTCATGATTTATTACTTAGCTTTACGACTATCAATTGCTACCTTAGTCTAGGTAGGGCTATCCTCCCTTTGGTCGGCCTTCTGAACTAACCTTGTATTATTTCTTATAGCTTGTATAGAGAGGAACTAACCTTTATGATTTCTTCTTCGGGTTGTACGAGTGGAGTTAACCATGAATTCAAGAGGGAAAAACAACAACTTTATGCTTATAATGAATGGCTTTATGATCGATCACCTTACCTACCCAGGTAAGATGATCTTTTTCCTATCGAAAGTGGTGTGTACGGAACTTAGGTTATATATTCTTTGATTGGATAGACAACATGAAAGACTGAACCAACAACAATAATATTTTATGATAGCAGCTTGGGCAATCATTAACATCTGGAAATACTAATTCAACTATGATTCATGAACATCTGGAAATACTAACTAACCTATGTTCATCATTATGCCAACTCAACTATACTTGCTATTAGAAACTGGCTAGGGTGTTTCATCTTAATAACATTTCTACTCGATTTACTAAACTTTATATTTCCAAAGAGCAACCAAAATGAAAAAAATGACAGTTAAGTCTCCCTAAGAAGCCATAGGAAATTTGATGTGATACAGGCTGGCTAAAGAAGTATTTCAAATTGACACTTTGAATCCTTCTAGAGTTATAGGAGTTTTCTAATAATCTGAGAAGTGATCTATTCCTTTAAGAGTATTGTTAACAAAAACATAATTTTATATAGTTCGTAATAGATCTCGGTTGTTTCTAATGATGGAGAAGTTCTAGCTTGTTGTTGTTGTTGATAGAGTTCTAGATTTATTTTGTTATCTATATGTTGGGGAGGTCCGTACCTCACTCCTATTGTTTGTTAGATAGTAATAGATTTCTAGTAGTTTCCCTAAGAGAAGTAAGGAGTTATTATGAAGGAAGTATAAGAGTTATAGTTCAAGTAATAAAGCTAGTTCTAGTTCAATCTAAGATACTAAGGAGTTGGGGAGGTTCGTACCTAACCCCTAATAGAGATATATAGATCTAATAATAGATCGATGAGATAATAAATATTTGACTGATAGAGTAAAGAAATTTTTAGTTAAGTATAAGATTTAGAATCCCTGAAGAATATAACTTTGTCTAAGACCAAGAAAGCTAATACTATTTATAAGAGTCTATTTCAAAGACCTCCTAATACTTTTACATACTAATCCCTACTAATTGATTGAAATACCTTTTCACCTTTTTCTTCTCTCTATAAATAAATAGAATTTCTATTCTAATTTAAGGAGTTATATAAAGAGATATCCCTGATGAATTTGATAAAGCAATCTAATTCCTTCTAAGTAATATAAGAATTCTTTCTACCTTCTTCTAGTCTTTCAATTCCTTATTAGTAATATCATACGCTCTTACCTAAGCCTTGCTTCTATCTATCTTTAAGAGTACCATATTAAGATATAGGGAAGTAGCATCGTGAGTTTCACTATGTTAAATGTGGTAAATGTGAGAGAGATAATTTGGCCTATCTCCTTTATGCAAGAGATTTTAGTTAGAGAATAGGTGATTCGTTTGATTTAGCAAGTAAGAAATAAAGAATAAAGATTATTAGTATTTTAGATTAGTTATAATTAGCAAGAAGAGCCAGATCGAAAACCAAAAGTAGGAGAAGTAAATATAAAAGTAGAGCTAGAAGCTAGATGATTTAGCGTCACGATAAGGGGGTTTGGGGGATTTCCCCCAGCTAATCCCTAATCCAAAAGAAAGTCTCTACTAAGCAGCAGTTATTGATACTTTTAATATCCTAAATTTGATCTAGTTTATTAGTTAGTTGATTCACCAGCATAAGCAACACCTAGAGCACCAATAGCTTACCTTGAATAAGTTCCAAAGCCATCTCGAGAGCTAGTAGCAAAGTTAGTTAGTTTATGTACCCATTTAACCAACACTAATAACAGTTTATCTACATGCAGTAGATCCAATTGAAGAACCAACATCAATAGATGACCAAGTATAAGCACAAATAGATGAGTCCCGATAGCACCAGTCAAAGTCTAAGCATCAGTTAAAGAGTTGGAGTCCCAGTTGTAGTTGATGAGGAGTAAAAGAAAGCTAGATATTGAAAGTATTTTTGGTCATAATTGTTTTAGTTTATATATATAATTTTATTTTTTTTCTCTTTGATTTTTTAATTTTTTTAACATAAATTTACTTTTAAATTTTTAAAATTTCTTTTATTAATTTTAATTGTTTTCTTTTCCTTAGTTTTTTTAGTTTTTAATTTATAAAAATAAAATAAAATTATAGTTTTTTGTTAAATATTCAAAAATAGTGTTATTTAATTACAATTATATTTTATTTATTGAAGTAAAGGTAAACAAATTGTTAAAAATGTTGTTTTCCATTATATTTTAAAGTATGGAACTATAAATTATTAAGGTGACAATTATATGAAAAATCTTAATTTAAAAAAGTAAATGCTAAAAAATATTTTTAAGATTGAAAGAAGTATGGAAAAATGACTAAAAACACCGTTGAAAAAAGAAAAAAAAAATGAAAATAGATTAAAAATAATCATTTAAAAAAAATATTATAGAAATATTATGGATCAGAAAATTTAAAATATCAAAATACCACCTAAAAAGGGGNGGGGTGCTAGCGGTAGCACTATTTTTAAAAACGAGGTAAAAAATGTGACCCTTGAAAAAATGAGAACTCGACAAAGTTCTCATTAAGTTGGTAATATTGTTAATGGAGTCTTCAACATTGTATCTTCATTTGTTGAGCTTCAAATTATGTCACTTTGACTATTGAAAAAAGACTCTCACCAAGCAGAATGAGCAAGATCAAATTACTCATATGTATCATTAATGAACTTTTTTATTCCTTCCAGCCATTCAGAATAATCTACATCTCTATTACGCCTCCATGCATTATGGATTTTATCAACTAATTGTAAAAATAATAACTTTGATGCAAATATTGGATGATCTTGAATGAACTTAAAAAATGCTAAACCTTATGAAGGCCCCTATTATGTAGTAGTTGAATATTGTTTTCCCATCAATTTTTTTGAAACAAAATTGATGTTGGAAGCTAATGTCATTAAGCTTCTTAATACATTTTTCTTCACAATGTGATCCCTGAATAAATCTTCACATGTCAACAGTTTCTTTTAATATAGGAAAAACAGGCTCTAAAATGTATAGTTTCTTAATACATTCAATCAATGATGGTAGGCTTCCAACATTTTTCATGTTCAATGTTAATGTAAAATGACTGAACATTTGATCAATATGATCATGAGTGTGTCCAAAAAGAAGGAAACCAACTTTCATCTTTTGAAAGATTCTCATTTCAACAAGCATGCTTAGATATCCAAACTCAATTTGATTTTTATTTTCATGACTAATGTTTTCCAATTGTAGATATAGAACTTTAGGAAGATTTCCAAACCAGTGAGTGAGCACATGATGAATTATGGTGATGGTCGGATTTGCATCATTATGAATATTTGGAGCTATGAAGTAAACCCCTGGACACATTTTTTCCATTGAAAACCATACAACCAACCAAGTGAAATTGAATGAAATTATGTTCCTATAATGTTTGGGTGTACGAACACCTTGTGGTAGAAGTGTTTTATTCTAGTCCATTCCATCAATTATCATACCTAAATATTTGTTTGGAGCATCATAACACTTATTTTGATGTTTGTACAACTTTTTCCTTTCACTTGATTGTTGATTCTGATGTTCTTGAAGTGTTTTGACTATGGAATCTGCATGACATAAAATGAAAATATTGATCATATGTTTTCATAGTTGATAACTATTCAATTTTAAAAAAGAATAGTAAATGCATACCCCTTTCTGCCCCTTCAGATTTATCTCTTCTTGATTTAAGAGTAGCACATATACTGCAAATCCCCATCCTTGACTTCTTAGGAATACACACATTGTTGAATTGTTTCTTCCATATTCTTGTAAAATATGCATATGCAATAAAATTACCATTTCCTTTAACACCTTCAACATATCCTTTGTACAAGTTGTAGATTCCCCTCGAGAAATTATCTGGAATATGTATTATGTCTCTATATGGCATACACTCTCCTTTTTTGGAAAAGAAATCACGCATCCATGACAATGTAGTGTTTGTCAATGGACCACTCTCTTGTCCATGATATGCCCTTGAATAAAATGAACAATATTTTTCCAACCTTGTCTGGATTCTTGATAGATGGAGATTAGCAATTGAGTGAATTTTTTTGAAATCCTTTTTGCTTGAAGTAAAATATTCTCAATGCGATAATTATATCCTATATTGGTGGATATCATGCACCTCATCAAATATGAATTTTTCATGCTCTTATTCATTGACAAATATTTCTTCCTTTTATTCAAGGCATGCATGTATTCCATTATTTTCAAACAAATATTTTGACAATATTCACTTGAAATTAATTCACTTAAGGAAATTGATTTAGTGAGAAATTATTTCCTAGACCTTGTATAACTAGAATGATTTAGATTTATATAAAAAAGTCTAGTCCTGGTCCTAGAAACAATGTTTGTTTTCAATGTCTCCACTATTTCATCATCCTCACTGGAAGGATTTTCCTTATCACCAGAAGGAATATCAAGAAAAACATTGTGAGAAGACTGAACTAGAGAATGTCGATCACCTTGATTTTTTGCAGCTGAATGATTGAAAACATGATCTTCCTTCCTAGGTCCATCATCTTCATTGATAATTTCGTTCATGACAAGAATATCAAAATCACTAGAAACATGATTACCATCCTCACCAATGTCATTGGATCTTCCATGAAAATATTCATTTGAAGGAAAATCATCATCACCCATAAGACTGTCCATGTCATTAAGATTCTCACTTGGAGAAAATTTTCCATCATCATCATCGATACCTTGAAAATCCTCATTTGGAGGAAAATAATCATCAACATTGTGTCCACCATTCACATAATCATCTTCATTGCTTTCAAAATCCTCACTTGAGTGAAAATTTTCACCATCTTTCTTAGTGCCTTGAAAATATTCATCAGTATCTTGAAAATCCTCACTTAGAGGAAAATCAACATCAACAACATTGTTGCTTTCTAATTTATCACGCTGGAAAGAGTGTCCACCATGTAAATCCTAACCTTCTACAATATCTACTACAAACAGAGATTCAGAAAAGATACAATGGCAAATACAAACATTACATAGAGATTTTTCCCCTGGAAACCCAAACCGGGAAAACCAGCATATTCTATATTCATCCATTGTGTTACATTATTTACAATACAATATACATATAGGAGCCAACGCCATCCAAAACCCTAACCCAGTGACCTAGATTAGTCAAAAACCCTAATTCCTTAACCAGAAATAGAAAACCATTGGCAAAAGCCATGTTCCGAAAAACCACCTATATACATAAAACATTTCTCAAGGTAGCTGTCGCATTTCCCGAGGCAAAATATTTTTTTTCCCAGGGGATCCGCCGCCTTGCACCCCCCTCTAACCCCCCTGCACCCCGGCGCATACGCTCAGACACTACAACTTGTGCAAAGAATATAACACATACCCAACACACCAATGGCATAATCATCTTCACTAGTTTGAAAATCCCCACTTGAGGGATATTCTTCATCATCCTCATTACTGGATTGAAACTCCTCACTTGGAGGAAAATCTTCATTGTCCTCATCGCTACCTTGAAAATCCTCACTTGGAGGAAAATCATCATCACCAACATTGTTTCATTTAAATTACTCATTCGTGAAATATTGTTCGACATTTCCATAATCGCCATCATTACTTTTAAAATCCCCACTTGGGAGGAATTCTTCATCATCCTCATTTGCGCATTGGAAATCCTCACTCAGAGGAAAATCTTCATTAGTATCTTCAAAATCCTCACTTGGAGTAAATTCATCATCACCAACATTGTTGTCTTTAAATTTCTCACTCAGGAAAGAGTGTCCACCATTGTCATAACCATCTTCACTACTTTTAAAATTTCCCCTTGAGGGAAATTCTCCATCATATTCATTGGTTCCTTTGAAATCTTTATCGGTACCTTGAAAATCCTCACTTGGAGGAAATTTTTCATCCCAATCATTTGAAAGTTAATCATAATCTCCACTCTTACCTACATTTTCATTATTTTCATTACTATTAAATTGCTGAATAGATTTATCACCATCATATTCCTCCTCTTCATCATCAGTGCCTTCAAATTCCTCTAATTTAGGACTTTCATGAGGAAAATATTGAATAAAATTTCTTGCACTATGATCAAACTTCTGACTAGCTAAAAAATATGATGCCTCCTTTGCATTACAAGCATTCCTATCACATTTCTTAGTCCCAACACAAGAGGTATGCAAACAATTTGTTGATGTCTCAGAAATAAATAAAAACTTATCTGACGAAGCCATATCGTCTCTCTAATGACATAAAATTATACAAATTCTCACCAACCCAATGACATTCTTATAACTTGCATAATGATTTTTTCTGTCTAAATCCCCCCCACCCAAAACAAATTCCCTCCAAAATTTTCCCCAAACTTTCCCCCCCAAAATATTCCCCAAAATTTCACCTCAAAATTTTCCCTCCAAAATTCCCCCCCAATTTCTTTCCTTTATTATTTTCCCTTAAAAATTAAAAACAACTTTTACTCCTTTATTTTGTTATTTACATGTTAAATACAATATTTCTCAAGTTTATTTATTTATCCTACATTCATTAAACATAGTGATGATCCATATAATTTTAGGTATATATGTAGACAATATACCTAATTTTTATTTATCCCACATTCATTACACTAACAGTGATTTATATCATCTATGTTATATATACACAATCTTGTTTTATCTTTTTACATTGTGTGATATCTTGAGCAGTATTCGTTAAAGGATTTGGAACAAGATACAAGGGAGAAACATCGAGAAGATATCCGAGGAGAATCTAACATTTCATAGGTTAGTTATTTTTTAAATTCTTACGATTTACCAAAACAAAAATTATAAGATCATCTTTGAATCACATAATAATTTTTCATGCAAAAATTAAAAAACCTTCAATTTTTTTAGATGTTTTCTAATTTTTTCTAAAAAAATCCCAACTTTTTAAAAAAATTCAGACTCTTTTTAAAAAAAAATTAACAAAATCCTTAATATTTTTTGAAAAAAAAAAGAAGAAGTCAAATTTAAGTTTAGTTTTGTGAAAAAAATCAGTTTTTTTTTTATCGTTTTTTACTTAATTTTTTTTTAGTTTTGGCCCATCGTGGTTACTGGGAAATTCCCTGGGCTTGGTCATGGTCTCTCCATAAGCCTAATAACTACATGGGTCAAAAATATTTATATATGGGTAAAAAATATTTGAATATTTTTTAAATTAGTTCTTATATTCAATGTTTTTTTTTTAGTTTATTATAATGTAAAATGCCTAATTTTATATTTTTATCTTATAGGAAAAATCACAGGAAAGAGATTATCTATGAATATATCTAGATCATGACATGCAATAATGGCATCCAAAATTGCAACTGATACCTCCATGAATGTTAGGCAACAAAATGATAACATAACACCTGAGCTATCAAGGGAAATGAAGAATGTTAGAGAGTGGAAATATGTGGAAGGAGAAAACAAACTGGAATATACTTGGTTTGTTAAATACAAGCAAAGAAACAATGGAGTTCATATATATTTGTATTGTGCCAAATTAGAACATGTGCAAGGAAATGATCAGGCACTTGCTTATTACGAGATATATGTTTGTTGCCAAACACAGATATTGCTTATGCACTTTTCAAACAAGACATAACTTATATAAAGTTTAGATACTGTTTCAAATTGATAAATTATAACACGAATGCATGTTTTTCATAATTATGTGCATCCATCGTTGATGACATTGAGAAATGAAATGTAAGTTTTTTATTTATACTTTTTTGTCGTTTATTATTTTTAGTATCATGGTAATGTTTTAATTTTATTTAACATGAAAATGTTATATTTTATTTTTACAGGATTTTGTTGAACAACTTTCACATATGTTAGTGGGGATTTACTCTAAAGAGAATAATATCATGGATGTCATCAATGATTTTCACATTGAAAAGACACAAGAAGGAAGGAAAAAGAAATAGAAAGTAATGAAGGTTGAACCTGCAAGACTAGACATATAAGAACATGAAAGAAGAAAGAAAAATCCTCATTTTAGGAATCCTAAAAGGGTTACATTTGAAAATGAGGAAACTCCAAATGAAGATTTTGTTGAGATTAGTCCCAATGACGTTATCACTCATTCTCGCAAAAATAATAAACAAGATAAAAACAAAAGAGTTATGGTTGATGACGAGTCCATTCCTATTTATTATGAAGAAATCATTGATTTAGATTAAACACATTTAAATAATAAGAGGACGAAAACAAATGTTGATAATGTTCAAGAATCCATCGCAATATCGAAGTATTATAGTGAAAGTCTTAAAGGTAGCAGATAAATAATAACAGTAGGTGTTGATCTAGAGGATGGTATTATGAAAATAATACAAAATGTCATTCGAAATACAACGAGGACAAAGAACTTAGTTGATGATGGCCACACATTTCATTTGAATGTGAAACAACTTTATAAACCCGTAGAAGCACAAGAAAAATATCAAATTAGAAAACCGCATCACTTGCATATTCACAATTTGAAAGCATTGATTAGGTACAATCCATATGAAAATGTGGTTGACCACCTAGTTCTTGTCGACCCAATAGAAGTTCCTATGAGGGAAGAATTTGATAGATCAAAATTTTTTGACTACAAATATTATTTGATTGGAGGAAATCATCTTGTAGAGGCTAGAAGAGAATTGATACAAGAATATCCCAATAATCCTCTTTTTGAGACAATCAAATGCATAATTTATGTCGGTTTAACGGATTCAGAAGAAAAGTTATTGGCATGGGATCATAACACAAACAATGAGTATAGAATGTCTATGACTTTCATTCAAAGGGTGAGATTTATCCATAGTGATTTTTCCGAAATATGTCGTGGGGAGAGATCAAATGTTGATGTCAAGTTTTGGAAGAAATATTGTATGTAAATAGGATTCCCACTTGATGATGAAAATAAACAATAAAAAAACCGTAAATGAAATGATATATTTAGAGCTGTGGATAGTAATTTTCAATTGGGATTTAGAACTAGACATGTATGGGATTTGATAGATGAGATATTCACCCTATGGGAAAATATTAGTATAAAAAATGAGAGTTAAGAAGGCTAAGCCATTGATATGTATCACAATTAAGATAGGTCCTGACATAAAAAAATCTTCCATATGATTTGACTATAACACCTTGAAGATCAATACAAGGAGTGAAGGATTATAAACTTATCATAACTATATTATCACATGTTAGGTCAAGAGAATTGTCAATGGAATAAATGTGTGATGAATTTAAAAAGTAATATTGTTGAGTTATTTTTATTTATGTTAGGATAAGAAAAGATTATTTTTTCAGTTTAACATATCAATGTTCTAAGAATTTTTTTATATATATCACTATAATGTTATTTTTGTTTTATTTAGTTACAAGGTGTATATGATAATACAAGAGGAAATGGTCAAGATGTTGAATGAAGAAAGTTGGGATGATGTTAAAATCAACTATCCTGATTCAAGCTCTTTAGCAGTATTGAAACAATTTTTTGTTGCATTAAAAAATGTATGTTGATGTATTACATTCATATTATTCGTTTGTAAGATAATTTATTTCTATTTTAATAGTTATAGATATATAAGTATATGTTTGTTTGTTTCATTAAAAATTCCATAGAATAATACAGATGGAGTACCTGACACTTTCGAAAGTTTCATTCAAAAAGCCAAGTTTGAAAGAGAAAGAAGGAGACATGTTCAAAATGTTCTACTTGATGACACTCTTGATCACTATATTTGGAATGGGATCAACACTGTTCAATGTAAAGTGATATTAGGTGATTGTGAACAACTTGGAAATATTGTTCCTAAAAAAGAATACTCCCTAGTTTTTCTCTCATGGTTATAATACTCAAAACATTGGATTTGATACTAAGCCTTATACTTACCCAGCTTTCAATAAAGTGGTTATGGGATTTACGGAAGTTAGAACATCACCATTTTGGAGATTTCTAGTATTTCATTCAGACACACAACCAGTATTAGTACAATCAAGCTTCAAGGGAAAACAAAAGACAAGGATCCAGTTTATTTGGTAAGATATTAAAAGTGTATGTTAAGCAATTAAGATTAGAAAACAATTTTATTAATTCACAACTTAATTGAATTTGCACTTATTTATGTTAAATTCACAAGCCTAATATTCAGAGCTCCAATGGAGAATCATTTAAACATTATTTTGAGAGTATACATCTTGCAACCTGGACAAAAGATGATTCTTATAATTCTATTCTTGTCAATGCAAAGGATGGAGAAACTCCTAGTAGCATATTGGTATACAATGTTGTGGTTAGAAAGATAACATATGAGGAAAAAGATTTGAAAGGCGAGATAGATAACATTTATCAAAAAAAAAAAATTAATTAATTATCTTATAGATACATTTTCAAATGGAGATTGGGTTTTGGATTTGTTCTCACATTTAGGTAAGAATTGTGATCTAATATTTATGAAATCATACTTCACTCTTATATTATTTTTAATTTATGTCTTTTTACAATATATGACCTCATTATTTATTTTTTATTTGGTGATTAGGTACAACATTAGCGTGTTGCTTATAGAAAGGAAGAAATTGCATAGCTATTGAAAGTGACCCAATGTAGTTCAGTTTTATTCAACAAAGAATTAATGATATTCCATCTCTTCTAGATGAAATGCAAGAAGTTGGCTTGAGGAAATGAGATTTTAGGGAATCAAAGGTGGAAAATTTGTCAAAGAAACCTCAAGTACCATTAGGAGGAATGATTGGAAATGATCACTTTGGAGAACTTGCAGATATCAAAGAGTCAATGGAAAAACAACATGACACAATGGAAGCACAAAATTACGTCGAAGAAGATGATAATGTGTTTGTTGAGAATGATGAATTTGGGATATATGATATTGTTGATTAGTTTTAATATGCCCTTGAAGACGATGCTCAATTTTGCAAATTTTTGATGAGCTATAATTGTAATGTTTTGACTTTCAGATTTTAAAATAAGAATAAAGATGTATCTATTGTTGTTTTGTGATGAATCATTTTTTATTATTATTCATTTTATTTGTATGTGAATCACTATACATTGGAAAATTTTATTAAATGTTGTCATTTTTTACTTCAAATGTATAAAAATATGAAAGAAAATTATATTTTTCTATAAAATTTTGACTTTTTTTTGTTCAATTATGTCCATAAAAATGTTTTATTTGACATTTTATTTTAAGGAATATGTACCAAAATGTATAGGTTTTTTATTATATATGGCTATAAAATGTGATTTTTTTAACTGAATATTCAAAAATAGTGTTATTTAACTACAATTGTTTTCGATGTGATAAAGTAAAGGTAAAAAATGTGTTAAAAATGATATTTTCCACTATATTTAAAAAGTATGGAACAATAAATTAATTGAGACAAAATTATATAAAAATTCGTAAGTTCAAAAAAATAAATGGTAAAAAATATTTTTGAGATTGAAAGAAGCATGAAAAAATGACTAAAACACTGTTGAATAAAAAATAAAAAATAAAATTTAGAAAAAATTGAAAATAGATGAAAAATAAGCATTTAAAAAAATAATGTGGAAACATTGTGGATCGAAAAATTTTAAATATTGAAAAAACACCTAAAACCAGAGGGGGCTGCTACCGATAGCACCATTTTTAAAAACGGGGTAAAAAATTGGACCCCCCAAAAAACAAGAACTCTGTAGAGTTATCGTTAAGTTGGTAATTATATTATGATAACTTATTTAATAAGCTCTACAATATATTTTTTTATGACCAAAATCATTGCAATAAAAACAATAGTCATGAAAGAGATTTTGGTACTCATTTGTGAAAGGTCTGCTTGGTGGAACAACTCTTCTGAACTCATTCTTGTGGGAAGTATAAGATTTTTGTTGGTCACCATTTCCTTTCCTACTACTACTTTCATTGCTAATGGAGCCCACAGGGTCTCCACATAGAAATCCTTTGACATAGCGCGTGCATTCATGGGATATTAAAGAATACCTCTAATTTTACTAGATATTGATAAATACCTCCAAAAATTAATTTTCTTACCCCCCTCCCAATACATATTTTCAATAAAAAAATCATATTTTTTATATATATCCCCTATTTTTACCAAACACCCCTTTTATACCCTACAATAACTAGAAACCACCTTTCCATACATCCCCCCACTTTAATACCTTCAATATATTAACTCTATTTTTCACAATTTTAAAACCCCATTTATGAATGAACGTGATAAGACATTGGTCAACAAGGTGAATTCCCTGTGATGGATCCTTTAAGAATATTGTCATAGACTTTAAGTTTTTCTTCATTTTCCTTTTTTGATGGCTTTGTGACCTTAGTTCTTGCATCTCCCTCTGGGTTGTTTTGTTTTTCATCGTAGCCAAGACTTGTCTTGATGAATGGTGACCTTTGGAAACTAAGAATGTTATCTAATATTTCAATACTCTTTCCAAAATTCAAGCTTCTATTCAACTGATCAATTTTTTTCTCTAGTTCCTTTCTTAAGGAAACTATTTCAACTTCTAGTTTCTTGCATTTTTCTTCATTTTGTTTCATCTAGATTCTTACCATTTCTTCTATAATTTCTTCCTCTTCTAGTTGAGTCTTCAGGATGCTAATTGTCTTCTCTATTTCTTCAAGATCATGATCCTACTCTTCATATTTATTCAATTTCTATTTCTTCTTTCTATTGTTTTCCCTGAGTGTGTCTATTTCTTCTAGGGAGCTAACGAGTTATGTTTCAAGATTCACTTCACCATCAATGTCTTATTCTTCTTCTCCTAGTTTTTATTTCTTATTCTATTCATTTTATTTATCAATATAGTTTGTATCCATGGCTATGAATACAAATTATTCTTTGTCAATATCATAAACATATCCAACACTTTCTTCACATAAGATATTGTCCTCTCTAGAGTAAAAACTCTTCTTCTTAGTATATTTTCCTCTTTTGTGTCTATAAGGTTTGTTTCTATTGTCGTGTTTTCTTTAAAATTATTATCCTCATCATCATTGTCTTCCATTTTTTCATATGTACATTTAGCAACAAAATGCCCTGCTCTAGCAAAATTAAAACATATGAAGGGTAGCTTACCTTTGTGTTTGCTAGATCCCCTTTTTAGCTTTCTCATAAATTGTTCTTCTTTTATATCTGATTCATGGATGGAACAATCACAAAATTTATGTCATTTTGTCTTATTTAATGATTTAAAAGTTTCTTCCTTCTGTGATGGATTTTCTTTTTTATGTCTTCATCTCATATGCAGTGAGAATCCCATGTAGTTCATCCATCATTAGTTTCTCCAGATCATTCATTTATTCAATGTAAGAGACCTTGGCATCAAATCTTAAGGGGATATATATCATCACCTTTTTCACAATCATTGGTTCTTCAACCTTCTCACCAATTCCTCTGATGGTGTTGACAATTTCATCCACTTGAAGGAAATAATCTACAAAAATTTCTTCATCTTTTACTTTCAAAATCTAGAACTATCTTCTATGAGTTTGGAGATTTTCCTTATTCACCTTATCATCTCTTTCATATATTTTTTTAAGTTTGTCCAGAAATTATTTTGTTGATCCAAAATGCATCACCTTGAAAAACTTGGATTCTAATAGACCACACAAGATGTCATTCAAGGATTTTATATTATGTTCACTAGGATTCTTTCTAGCTGCATATGTTGGTGGAGTTGTTGGGGATATATAACCATTCACAACTAATTTTTAAATTTAAAACCTAAGAGACATTACATAAGTCTTCATCCTTATACTATAGAATGCATACTTTGTTTCGTCAAACAATAGTCCCGTGTTCGTGAAGAAACTTTCTTGACTAGTCATGCATGCTCCTCAGATCTACCTTCTAGCAGTTAGACTATTTTTGAAGGTGTTGTTCCAGAGTCTGTACTTAAGGTTATAAAGTACTGAGTCTAGGCATCCAGAAAGTGTGAAAGATGTAACTGGAGAAAATGGTTGGGAAAATAAGCTAGGGCCGGTTTCTAAGTTGTCTAGGTCTAGCTTCTAACTGTTCCTAAATGTTTATATCTTGTTCAATGGCTGCCCATGAATGTTCAAGTTCGGTCTAGGTAGTAGTAGTTTTCAGAATGGTATCAAAAAGGTTTAAAGTGAGGTTGGTTTGATCTGAGAGACTGGGTTCTAAGTTGGGTTGTCATGCCACAGGGACAGTCATCTAGGAACAGAGTTTTTGTAAAGAATTGGTTGTTGTTTCACCTTTATATTATACAAGAAAGGATCCCATAATCAAATTAATAGTATAACGAAATCATAAGTCGTTTTCCGTAACTGAGTTAAAATTTAAAACCATTCATGAAGCAAAATAAAATATAGATATGTTGAACAGTGTGAGGCATCAATCAGGGAAGAATATCACCTTGTGACAAAAGAAGAAGATATGTAAGAAAAACTTTAATGAAGCATATGATATAGAAATCTAAATAATTCACAGGTCTTGTACCTGTTGATAGCCGATACAGAGGAAAATTTGTAAATGATTAGTTAACTAAAAAAAATGACCACCACAGTAGAGGTCGTACTAAATTGCAGCTAAGAATTCATTAAAGACACATATGAGAAATGATGTGAAATGTGAAACAAAAGAAGAAACACATAACCCAATCTTGAAAGAAAAAAGAGTCTTTGATATGCCTTGTATTAATTCTGGCGAAAGCAATATTCTCTGGTACAATCGGTCAAAGGAAAAAATCCCCTTGCTCCTTTTCTCAATATTATACTTATACAAAATTTTAAAATGCTCTAAATTCTAATCATTCTAAAAATTTTGGTTACAAATGGAAAATGAAACGTTTCACTTCCTTGTCTCTTGTCTTCCTCCACATGGGTAGGGAATTTTCTTTTCTTGTTCTCTAGCTCCAAAAATAGGATGGGATTAGCATATGTCATTACTTGCCTCCATAAGTCTGCCCTTTCCCCTGCTCGATACAAAAAACACACTTTTCTACCAACTGGGCTATCATCTTGGAAGGTTTGGCTTGATTGTTCGCCTCGAAAGTGTAAAAATCCTTTGCCAACTGTGGCAATCTTTTTCCTACTTGTCGATCTTCGGTGATGATAGACCACAATTGCAAGCTTGGTATTGTCAACCATTTATCCACTTGGGCGATTTTGACCTGTCTTACCTGGGATAATTCAATTTGTCCTTTTTCCCCATTTTCCTTGATATCCAGCAGATGTTTGGCTATGTTAATTTTGCCTAATGTTTCAGCACTACCTTCTTTATCGAGATCTAACAAATTTTTATTTGTCAAGCCAAATGTCTCTTCACAAACATCTCTCATCTCTTTAGCTCTTTTTCTTCTTTCGGATATATTATGTTCCCATGCCTTTAGTAGGATGTTACCTATGGCTTGATCTGGGATAGACAACCTCGAACTGATGGCCACCTCGTCTTTCGTTGTTGCTATAACAGCTTCCTGGAAAGATATTTGAGTTGTTGTCGCTTCTCTTTTTCTTGAGCAGATATCCTTCAATGCTTGTTCTATCATATGAAAATGATTTTGTATGGTTTCTGCTTTGGAAAGTAGGTCCTGTTGAGCTACTTCTACCTTATTTCATATTTTTGTGGCTTGGGATTGGAATATTGTTATGTCTATGACCTGGTTTTCAACATAAATTAATTTAGACTGCAACAGTTTTATTTGCTCTTCCTTTTGACTTACCTGTGTTTGGCTTGTTTGTGCCGACTGATGCATCTGCTCAAGGTCGGATTTAAGTCTCTCGATTTCTTGTTGATCAGTCACTCTATATTTCTTGAAACCTTTGTTTGCTTCCTCCCTGGCATTTGTCTTTGTCGTTGCTAACTGAGCCTCCAACTTGTTGATCAAAAGGTTCTTTTGTTTCAACCGTGCCCTCAAAATTTATGTTAAGGTCCTAACCCGCACATAGGTAGATCAATGTATTCGGATGTAATAAAGGTCAATATTAATAAGGCCTTTCAATAAAATAGAATAAGGCGGATGTAAGAAGACC
>JZKD02S2393038.1:511993-525304 GCA_000966675.3 Picea glauca
GCCTTTCAATAAAATAGAATAAGGCGGATGTAAGAAGACCTAATAGAAGCTTCTGCTTCTAGAAGGATCTTCCTCTAGATGCTTCTCTTAATAAACATATTTAGTATAAATAAGGATTGAGGGTATCATAACCCCAACTTGGAGATTATTGTGACAGAGCGTTTCTCGATTGGAGGTTGCCCCCTTGACGAGGCCTGTGAACATTGCTTTCTGAATCAAAGTGTTATTTCTATTGCTATTGTTATATCTTTTTTGTGTATTGTGAAGATTATGCTGGATATTTTACTGTTATTCTGTCGTTTCTAGAATTTTATTTCTATTCTTCATATTTTATATATCTGGTATCTTGCAAGTGGTATCAGAGCACTTTCCTTGGCAGAAATTGTGGGTTTTTTTTTTCAGGGTAGAGACATATTCCGGCGTCTTTAAGCCACAGAGATCTGTCGTTACACGCATAAACCTGTGGTTGAGAGATTCATACACACAGGAAATACAAGTGGTTCTTAAGAGCACATCTGTTGGCCACCCTTATAACCCATGTTGGTACCCCTTCGAGTGGTAGCACATCAGACAACACCTATGTACGGATCAGCCTAGATTTCCTGAAGCCCTCTTTAGATAAACCTATCGTTCATTGAACTGCTATAGTGTCATCGAGAACAGCACTCGGGAAGATACTCTCTAGTACTTAGGTAGTCAAGTAGTACGGCTAAGGGTACGGTCTATCCTCCTTAGTTACTGCTCTGAGATATTGGGCCGAGTACTACTGTTGGACCCCGCACATATATCAGAGAGCTATAGCATAGGGAAAACCCTTGTCTGTAGAACCCTTGAATACCTAACCCTTGGGGAACATAAACATAAACATAAACAAATTAAACCGGCGAGATCTATTGTCGTGCATCTGTGTTCGGGTTGCTAAGTAAATACACATTTATCTCTAGTTCAGAATTTGGGGATTTTAGCACTGCAACATTCTTCAGACCAAAGTATAACCCCGCAGTTGTAAATTGAAGCAATCAGGCACAGTAGAAGACTTCATAGCTTCATTTGAGCGAATGCCTTTTCGAACAGAGGGCATGACTAATGCTTTCTTTCGAGAGTGTTTTATCAGTGGCTTCAAGGAGGAGATTCAGGCCCATGTCCTCATGGCTCAACCTACAACTTGGGTGGAGGCTACCAAAAATGCTAAAGAAGCACAAAAAAATATTTCCTCTCAAAACCGTAAGCCTTCCTTTATCCCTCGCCCTAAACTAGTAAACCCCACTACTCCCTCCGCCCCATTAAAAATCTAAAAATTGACAAGGGCTGAAATGGTTGAACGCCAACTCAAAGGCCTCTGTTATAACTGTGATGACAAATATTTCCCATGCCACAAATGTAAGGAATAAAATATTTTTATGGCCATCTCTGAGAATATTCCAGAAGAGGATGTTGACACTCCCCTTGTGCCTGAGTCACCAGAAATCACTAATATAAACCCTCCCTCCGACCCTCCCAAAGTAGAACTGATCATTTCCCTCAATGCTCTCACTAGCTTCTCTGCCCCCCAAACCCTCAAGTTAATCGGTTACATCAAGCACCGAAAGGTCATCATTCTGGTTGATAGTGGCAACACCCACAATTTTATTCATCGTCGCATTGCCCAAGAAACCCATTGCTACATCCATTTCGTCAACAATTTCCAAATCATGATTGCCAATGGTGGTTCTATGAAATGTGGCGGGCGTTGTGAAATTGTGGGTCTCCAAATCGGTGACTACCACCTAAAATCCCATATGTTTGCTATTGACATGGGTGGTTGTGACATTGTGTTGGGTGCAGACTGGCTAAGGACTTCGGGTCCCATTCTCATGGATTTTCAGAACTTAACCATGCAATTCAACCAAGGAGGCCACCAATATAAATTTCAAGGCATCACAGCTAGTTCACCTGAGGTCATCAATTCTCATCGCATGGAAAAACTGCTCAAAAAAGGTCATTCTGGTGTCATTACCCAACTCCACGCCATACAAGCCATAAAGACCCCACCAGTGCCCCAAGACCTCCAAGCCCTCCTTTCTAAACATCAAATGGTATTTTCCACTCCCCAAGGACTCCCTCCTTCCCAATATACGTCCATATCGCCACCCCTTTGCACAAAAACAATGAAATTGAAAAAATGGTTTAGGAACTCCTTATTGTCAGCGTCATCCATCCTAGTACGAGCCCTTACTCCTCTCCAGTCATCATGGTACTCAAGAAAGAAGGTTCTTGGAGAATGTGTCCTAACTTTTGTTCTCTCGACAAACTAACCATCAAAGACAAATTTCTCATTCCCGTCATTGATGACCTCCTGGATGAATTGAGTGGCGCCCAATTCTTTACCAAACTTGATCTTCGCTCGGGCTATCACTAGATACATATGAAAGAGGCCTACATTCCCAAGACAACCTTTCGCACTCATAAGGGACACTATGAGTTTTTGGTCATGCCCTTTGGTTTGTGTAACACCCCCTCCACCTTCCAGAGCCTCATGAACCATGTCTTCCGCCCTTTTCTCCATCATTTTTTCTTATTTTTCTTTGATGATATCCTCATCTATATAAAAACCTAGTTAGACCATCTTACTCATGTGGATAAAGTTCTCCGCCTACTCTCTCAGCACCAACATTTCCTGAAACAGTCCAAATGTGCTTTTGGTGCCTCAAAAGTAGAATACTTAGGTCATCTGGTGGGAAAGAATGGCGTCAAGGTGGACCCAAAAAAAATTGAAGCTATGCAAGACTGGCCGCACCCAAAGAATCTCAAAAGATTGCATGGATTATTGGGCCTCACAGGGTATTATCGCAAGTTCGTTAAGAACTATGGAAATATTGCAGCACCTTTGATGGCTCTCCTCAAAAAGAACTCTTTCACTTGGACTCTAGCAGCTGCTCAAGCTTTTCAAACCTTGAAGACAACCATGTGCACCACTCTGGTTCTGGCCTTTCCCGACTTCACAAAGACCTTTATGTTGGAATGTGATGCCTCAGGGAAAGGAATCGATGATGTCCTTATGCAAGAGGGTCGACCTTTGGCCTTCACTAGCAAGCAACTGTCTAAAAAGAATATGGGAAAACCCATTTATGAAAAACAAATGTTGGCAATTCTACATGTCGTTGAGTTGTGGCATTCGTATCTCTTGGGGCAATGCTTTCAAATTAAGACAGACCATCAAAGCCTCAAGTACTTTCTGGAACAACGCATTTCCTCCTAGGAACAACAAAAATGGGTGACTAAGCTCTTTGGATATGATTATGAGATCATTTACAAGAAGGGAAAAGACAATGTCGTGGCGGATGCACTGTCCCGGAAATATGAAGATGAAGGATCCCTTTTTTCTCTTTCCTTCATTGTACCCGATTGGCTCCAAGCTGTGCGCCAGGAATGGCTTCAAGATCCAAAAATTTTGCATCTTATCCAGCAACTGCAGAACAAGGCTCTGGCTCCCCTAGGGTACTCCTGGCTCTAGGATGACCTTCGATACAAAGGTCGCTTGTATTTAAGTAAACAATCCAAGCTCAAATCCACGGTTCTTTCTGAGCTTCATGCTACACCCACAGCGAGGCACTCAGGGTTCACCAAAACATATGACCGAGTCAAACGTTCTTTTTTCTGGGATGGTGTGTCACTAAATGTGAGGTGTGTCAACACAACAAGGGAGAAACAGTCAAATCTCCAGGCACCCTCCAACCGCTTCCTATTCCCCCTACTATTTGGAAGGATATCTCTATGGAATTTATTACAGGATTACCCAAATCGGGGAATAAATCAGTCCTAATGGTGGTGGTGGATCGCCTTTCCAAGTATGCTCATTTTTTTGCTCTTCCCCACCCATTTACTGCATCCACGATGGCTCAAATTTTCATGGAACAGGTCTTCAAGCTTCATGGCATGCCACACTCTATTGTTTCCAATCGAGACCCAACTTTCATAAGAAATTTTTGGCAAGAGTTGTTTTTATCTACAAGGCACACAATTGCATCTCAGCTCAACTTATCATCCCCAAATGGATGGTCAAATGGAAGTTGTCAAAAAGTGTTTGGAAACATATATGAGGTGCTTTGCCTATGAAAAACAACACCAGTGGGCTCAATGGTTACCCCTCGCCGAATGGTGGTACAACACTACATACCATACAACCACTCACATGACTCCTTTTGAAGCGGTATATGGACAGAATCCACCTTCAGTTCTCTCATACTTACAGGGTACCTCGAAGGTCCAAGTGGTTGAAAAAACACTTATAGTTTGAGAGGATATCCTTCGTACCCTTAAAGAGAACTTGGTCATGGCACAGAATAGAATGAAGAAGCAAGTAGATCAAGGTCGCTATGAACGTCAATTTGCAAAAGGGGATCAGGTGTTTATGAGACTGCAACCATATAAGCAAACTTCCCTCAAGGCCGAGCATTGTCAGAAGCTAGCACCCAAATTTTATGGCCCTTACACAGTTCTCAAGTGTGTGGGACAAGTCACATATCAGTTAGCTCTGCCCAGTTAGTCGAAGCTACATCCTGTTTTTCATGTTTCATGATTGAAGAAGGTGATTGGAACCAGGTGCCAAATTCAAACCAACCTTCCAGAGTTAGCTGAACAAGGATCCATTTGGCTATATCCAGAAGTAGTTTTGGACCAGCGTGAGTGTCGCCTGTGTCAGAGAACCATAAAGGAAGTGCTAGTACAGTGGAAAGATATGACTCCAGTAGATGCCACTTGGGAACCAACTACCATTCTGCAGCAGTTTCCACATCTCAAGCCTTGAGGACAAGGTTGTTTTTAAGGGGGAGGACATGTTAAGGTCCTAACTTGCACATAGGTAGATCAATGTATTCAGATGTAATAAAGGTCAATATTAATAAGGCCTTTCAATAAAATAGAATAAAGCAGATGTAAGAAGACCTAATAGAAGCTTCCTCTTCTAGAAGGATCTTCCTCTAGATGCTTCTCCTAATAGACATATTTAGTATAAATAAGGGTCGAGGGTATGAGAACCCTAGCTTGGAGATTATTATAATAGAGCTCTGCTCGATTGGAGGTTTCCCCCTCGAAGAGGCCTGTGAACATTGATTTTTGAATCAAAGTGTTATTTCTATTGCTATTGTTATATCTTTTTTGTGTATTGTGAAGATTATGTTGGATATTTTATTGTTATTCTGTTGTTTCTAGCATTTTATTTATGTTCTGAATATTTAATATATATGGTATCTTTTAGTTTCGACTAAATATTGGTTGGTTGTTGCATAAGCCCCCAATGTTCCTTCTATCTCATCAACGAATTCTTCCTCTTCCAAGGCTTCCCCATCTGCTAGGATTTTGTATTTTTTAGCTATTGTGCCCGTTGTTTGGTATGTTTCTTGCTTCACCACAACCTTCCTTTTCTTACTAAAGAAGAATTCATTGGGAGGTAACTCTTCTACAGAGATAGGTGTCAGGTCCTCCTTGAATATCCACTCTGTATCAAGGTTCCCCTTTGTGAATTGTAAGGGAGTGATGGATGCAATGGGGTTGTCGATTTCCTTGGTAACTATCTTTGGGTTTCCTTCTTCTTGGTTGGGGATCTCTTCTTCCCGATTCAAGATCTTAGTTTCCTTTGAATTGTCTTTAGCCTCTTGTTTTCTAGGGTTCACACTCGCTGAACGTTTATCTTCTGCCTATTGTGTACTTAGAGGTTGTGAGTTTCTTCCATGTAAAACTTTAGGGAAGCAACTTCTCTTGTTCTCTTGGAGTGTATAAAAATCGACCATATCACCGGGAATCAAAGATTCAACCCAACTTAAGACTTCATAGTAGGACCTCGCACCTCGAAAGATTTCATCATGAGGTGAGTCTTCGTGTTCATATCTCTTCAGCCCACAACTCGCCATGTGATTACTCACAACCTTATTTGGGTCATGTTTCTTAAACTCAATGTCCACTAATTTCATTTCCTCCAAGGTCGTAGCCTCTGCTTTGGCATGGCCGAAATCTAATAAAGAATATGTACCAATGTGAATGGGAAAATGTGGCCATACCTTCTTCGATAATCCTTTGAGCTCTTTTCTTATCCCACTAAGCACAGTTTGATTGGCGATCTTGTGACACACTAGCTTGTCCGGTAAGAATAGCGGTAGAACATATGGGGGGACAGAGGTGCCAAAAAACCTAATATACAAAAATTATGCTTCTATATACCAATCTTCCACGCTGCTCAGGTTGGCCATGATGTTATCTGAAATACTGGGAGGTGGATGGCTGAAGATAGAGACATGCATTGGCACCATTACCTAGTTGAAAGTCTCGTAGACGAATTCTTTGGCTTTATCTTCCTAGAGTTTCAAGTGGTAGACATGAATAGGCTCTCCATTAGTTGGAGTCCAGCTCCATCTCATTAGTGGGAAAGGTGTCATGAGGCAAATAGCGTCCATGATGTAAGTGGACATGAAGAATGTGGACACTTTACCACTCACCTTTTGTGCTCGATATTCTGTAATTTTACTGGCCAAACTGTCTGACAACAATTTGTCCCAATCGAAAGAGAATCCCTCTGCCACTATGTGCATAAGTGGTACCCATGGGATAAAGAAGTGAGAGGTGTCCTCCTTCCCATACATTCTACAAACCATCATTTCTATAAACATGAATTATGGTACCAACGATGAGATTGAATAAATTCCATTAGTATTGGCCCTGAATTTCGCAGGGTGCGAAACCCAGTCTTTGATCAGATCGGATAATATTTTCCCAAACTGCTCGCATTCCTTCTTTTTGAAACCCTCCAAGAATTTGGAATTGTGAGTAAGGTCTTGTGTGGGAGACAATTTATACATTTCCTGTAAATTCTCTAGTCTGAATGCCCCAATTTCCACCTTCTTCTCATTGAAAATTGTCCTAATCGGGATGTCTACATGGTCCAACACCCATCTGATCATATCATAATAGGGAAAAATCCATGGCCTTGCTCATCTCTAACTGAGTGAAGATTTTGTATTTGGTGGGCAATTTGTCTTTATTGTTATCACTGGAATCATATGGACAATCTATCATCTTGGATTGCAGAATGTCAAAGACATACATCCATGTTTTGATAGTATTGATACTTCTAGGTGAGGTATCAAAAATAATATATGAACCTTGACCTAGACTCTCGACAACTACCTTGGATGCTTTTCGTGGATCCATGATATAGAACCTTGCTTAGATCCCCTGTCACAGAAAATGGAAACATAGACTAGACAAGGGTTATCTTGGTTAACTTGGCTCTGTGAAAATTAGAAATAAATCTAAGATAATGACTAAAACCTTTTCGCTTTGAGCACTTAAGTATATCTGAGTCCTTGCTGACAGAATGTTTAAAACATTTAATATAAATATTTAGAAATAAAATGGGATCTTACTATCAGTTACCTCACTAAATTTCTTAACAAAAGCCATAAATGTTTGATAATTCATGATTCGGGAGGATTGCGACAACGTTTAAATCTCAATCCGTAGGTCATACGGGTTTAAGGTCGTTTAAGGTGTTAACTAATTCAATTCAACCTTTTATTAATTGTGTTTAGTCCTTAATCCATTTTTCAGAGTTCGCAGTATCGGATGATTTTACTCCTAGTCATTGAATCCGCGAACCCCAAATTCACGATATTTCAATTTGGTTGATTAACTGTGATTTGGCTTAAGATTTTAATTAACCTTGATTAATTAATGAAAATTGCAACTTCGGGGATCAGCGCTACAAATGTGTTGTTTTTGGGGTAATGATCATCGAGTCGCGAAATTGTGACGAAGGTTAAATATGGCTTAAAAGTCATTGAGAATGATGTATCAAAGGTGATATTCTGTGTTTAAAGGTTAAAAAAATGTGATTAAACTTAATCCAACTTTTCCACTTCGTGTGTTGGGATATCGAGGTTTCAGATATGTATGACCATGATATATACGAAATCACGAAATCCAACTTTTTAGGCTTAGGTGTATCATCTCAATACTTAGACATAGGCGGCTTTGACCTTTGACGACTAGATTATTCGAAAAATAAAAATTGTTCCAAGAGAAGGAACCTTATTTGATACCAATTATTGAACTTATCCTTATACTAAGATGGGGGGGGTTGAATCGGTATAAGATACCTTTAACTTTATTTAACCATTTTTCCATCATTCATTATTTGAGAAACAATAATCATATATAAACTCAAATCACAATGTATAGAGTTTAATATGGAAACCCAAATGAGAGTAAAAAACAAAACTTGTCTTTATAAATGTCTATAGGAACAAACCTATTGTTACAAATATTGTAGGCACCAACCTACTGGAGACACCAATCTCCTTGACTGAGCACCAACTCATCAATATGTAGGAACCAACCTACTAAAGACACCAATCTACTCACATGAGAACCAACTCAGCAAGATAGTGTATAGGAACCAACCTACTAGACACACCAATCTCCTTAGTTGAGCACCATCTCAATAAGACCTATATAGACACCAATCCAATATCTTCATATGCATAGTACTTCTGATTTCACCTGGATGTTTCATACTTTAGACATAGCTTCAAACCTTAGTCACATTTAGCCTCCATGCCCTATTGAGCCTCATAACATAATTCCCATAATATGATCCTAGGATGCAACATCACATCCTCAAAATAGCACACATTGTAGCATCACATACCTTTAGTCCTTCATAGTGCACCTTAAAAATAAGAAAACCCCTCATACGTATCTTTCACACCTTAAGATCCCCAAAAGACACTCCATCTCGTTTAGTGCACCTCAAATCTCTTCTAGGCACCTCATACTTGATCTATTTGTTAGTTTCTCTTCAAATGTGCACATATATACTATATGTAAAGTATTTATGTCCTCACTTTTAGGGTCAACATGTAAAGACTAGTTGAGTCAAACTAAGTTTTTTAGTTGGGTCATTAGAAGTAAAAATTCATACCTCCTTGTTCCTAAAGAGTTAGAGGGAATTCCATATACCATTGAAAAGGTATCAGAATAATATTTCCAACCATATAACCTATTCTCCAATTTGATCTAGGTATCTAAGGTAATGATTCCTTCAAATATAGGGTATCCAAATTGAGCACAAAAAATACAAAACCAATACTTCCAACAATCTCCATCTTGTAATCTTTATCTTTGACATTTGTAGTCTCCCCTTGTATTTGAATTAAATGAAAAAAACATTTGCAACATGGAACTTGTTCCCACTCCCTTAACATTGTTCCACACTCCAAGACCTTTCCAATGGTGCAAATCATGCATTGACTAGAGTTAATACATAATTGTTATGCCTCCCACAAGTGAACCTATCATGTTGACCACCATGGTACGAGAGGATGTCATGCCATCCCCTATAACTCATGCATATAGGGATAGCCACATGAGAAATTTCAAGAATATTCTAAAAGGTTCAAAACCATACCACAATTGAGGGTTGAAGAAGTCAAAAAACTATCCCTAGATGGCTATCGATCTATGTTAAATTCCTATCCACTAGGAGGAGAAGGGGTTCCATTCTATGTTATTGTATTTTGTTCCATAGTAGAGTAGAAAAATTGGAAGTGGGAAATTAGACAGAATAACAGTGGGGGTTAATGTTCTGTAGCATCCTAACAAACCACAAGTCGCAGATAACTCTATAGAGAGTGTCTCCTCCTTTGAACTTGCATTATTTCCATACCAAAGAAAAGAGAGTAGAGCAACCTCACCTTCTAGCTAGTTTTTCTCCCGTAAGAATTTCCCGAAACAAATATTTTTGTTATCTTGTGAATGGTGTGTGATTGTACTTTTCTATTCTCTATTTTCCACATTTTATCTATTTCATGCTTAATCAAAAAATCAATAACTAAATATTCGAGAATATAAAGGAAGTTAACCTTCATAGTGTAGATTCAATTTTATTTATCAGATATGTTGTGATGAACTATTCCAGTGGAATATCCAGAACAATTTACAGATCATATTGGTATTAGAGTAGTTTTTTCTATTGGGTATTTGTAGGAAGTTACAGTATCAAAGAATAGACTTAAAGAGAAGTCACAGAAACAATAGCCATGGAAGACAAGTCTATTCATAACAACCCTCGATATCGAGTAGAAGATATATTTGAGAGGTTGGAAGCACAACTCGTCGACATCATTCAGAATATGAATATCCTCATGTAGGATCTAGCAAGCAAGTTAAAACCATTCGTAGATGATGAAGCCTCTAAATTAGAGATCAAATCAAAGGGGAAATCAAGAGATTAGGAATAATTAGGAAATAATTCACAGAAAAAATTTGATAAAGAGCAGTTGAGTTCGAGTGTCGTGAACCCTTCACAGTCCCTACTCAATTGTAAGAAAAAGTGGACATAAATCCATACCAAGGTAAGATTAATACATTAAAATTGAATCATTGGTTGCAACAACTAGAAGTTTATTTTAGAATTCACCATATATATGAAGAGATGAATATTTCATTTGCAATATTGAAGTTGGAGGGCCATGATTTAACGTGGTGGTAAATCCATACAGAAACACTAAATTTGGAGGGTGATCCACCAATAAATAGTTGGGAGGATTTCAAAACCTCATCAAGTCCCAATTCTACCCTATCAGGTATGTATAGGACCAATGGATCGGATGGAACTACCTCAGATAGAGGCAATGACATAGTGTATAGGAGTACAACACTAAGTTTAGAAGGATAGCCATCATGTTGGGTATCTCTCACAATAAAATAGATGTACTCCTCAAGTATATGAGGGGTTTATATGGTCATCTACAAAATCAGGTGATTCTCTTCAAACCAATGATAGTGGATGAGGCATGTGTACATGTACAGTTTCTATAAAACATAGGCCAAAATAAGGGTAGCCAAGAGGTTTGAAGGATAAAGAGCACTAGGAAGATTCTAAGGATGGGAAGAAGAAGTGAAAAGGGGGGGAAGATAAGAATAAAATAACCACTACACATCAGTGAAAATATTCCAACAACCATTTCAATACTTATTGCAACATTAACGTCCACACCAAGGAAAAATGTCAAAAAATTCATCCAAAGATTAACTCAAAGAACTGCAAGAAGGACAGAAAGAAAAGGAACCTTTTATCCATAGATTCAAGAAATTGGATTGAAAGTAGCTAGGATGTGTATGAAAAACAATTATGCACATCTCTGTAGAAGGAGGTGAATATGAGTATTCTTCATCATTGAGAAGAGAAGGAGATTACCAAGCTCTTCCACATCAAGATTCAGGCCAATAAGACCATGATAGATTCTTTTTTTGACTTTGGTATACAGGATAATCTCATTATAGTGGATCTAGTCAAAAAACTTGGATTGTAGGTTCACGGTCATCCTATCCCCTATCCAGTGGGTTGGGTAAGCAAGAATGCAAAGATAAAGTTAATGAAACAATGTAAGATTAAATTTTATATAAGTCCCGATTTTATTAATGAAGTGGAATTGGACATAGTACCCCTTGATGTATGTGGAGTAGTTTTTGGAAGAACCTACATGTATATGAGCGATGAAATATTCATGCATAGAGCCAACCAGTACCAGCTGATTAAGGATGGGAAGCCCTACACCATCAATGCGCTTAAAGGAAATTCACAAATCTCACTAGTAAGTGTCAACCAAGCCAAGAAGTTGATTAGTTCTAGTAAGAAATATTTTTTTTCTTTTCTTAAGAGAAAATCAGTCTAATGATGAGTCAATGAGAGTGAAGTCATCCTTGGAGCGGTGTAATAAAGAGAAGAAACATCAGTTGGAGGTGTTTCTATATGAATACAGAGGATTTTTCAAGGAGCCTAAACGGATACCACCCAAGAGGGATGTGGAGCATGAAATACAATTATTTTCAAATTCCCTATTGTTGAATATTGGGGTGTATAGACCGTATTCTCTAAAATCAAATGAAGTGAAGAAGCAGTTGCAACAGTTTTTGGAGTAGGGTGTGATTCAACCAAGTACCTCACCGTGTTGGTCGCCCATCATAATTGTTCCCAAGAAGGATGGGACTTGGAGAATGTGTATCTATTACAGGGCATTGAAAAAGATTACATTGAATAATTGGCACCCTTTTCCCAGGATCGATGATCTGTTGGACTAGATGCAGCATGCCAAGTACTTCACTAAGTTGGATTTGGAATCAGGATATCACGAGGTACGAGTCAAAGAATAAGATACTTGGAAGACTACCTTCAAGAAACAACAAGATTTTTATGACTGGTTGGTTATGCCATTCAGTTTATGCAATGCACTTGCTACATTTATGAGACTAATGAATGATATTTTACACCCTTATCTAGATTCATTTGTTATTGTTTATTTGGATGACATATTGATTTATAGTGATACCTAGGAGGATCACATCTCACATCTTAGGAAGGCATTAAAGACTTTGAAGAAGCACTAGTTGTTGGCCAATCTCAAGAAATGTGATTTTTCTTAACAATATTTGGTATATTTAGGGTATGTGATCGAAGGAGGGGAGCTCAAGATAGATTCCAAAAATATGGCGGCCATCATGAAATGGTCAGGTACTACAAATTTGATTGAAGTTATGAGTTTTTTTTGGGAAGGACAATACTTGTGGAATTTCATAGCTTCATTTTCAGTGGTAGTTGTACCACTCCACACCATAACATCTAGTGGTAAGAGTTTCCAGTGGGGGAAGAATCAACATAAGGATTTTGATGAGATAAAAAGAACGATCAGTCAAGCACTAGTGCTCTCGCTACAAAACTTGCAGAATCCCTTCAAAGTGGAGACAAGTGAAAGTGGGTATGTCGTGGGAGACATCTTGATGCAAGGAGGAAGGTCGATATGCTATCATTCTGAAATATTTGATGGGGAGGTTCTCAACTACCCTACCTATGAAAAGGAACTATATTCATCGATTCAAGTTGTCAAGAAGTGTAATGTTAAGAACCTGAATAGATCTACCAATATAATCATCACAAATACTGAATACACCATAGATCCACAAACCAAGATAGAGGAAACCACACTTTATTATTACCAAACCCTTGAGGTAGGGAAACACCATACAATGGATCCTATTAGGGAAGGGATCCTCTCCTGTTCACTTGCCTCTTCGAGGGGGCATCCTCCTATTGAGCTACCGCTCCAAATACAATGTTTCTCTTCATGTCTCATTACATTGCTTGAACCCATTTATATAGTGCTACCATCACCTAAGAATATTCTAGAGGAGGAATCTTCTAGAAGTAGAACCTTCTAAGAATTCCTCTTACATTTATTATATCTAACTACCATAGTGGGCCTTATTTAATAATATAGTGGA
>JZKD02S2393038.1:548412-598836 GCA_000966675.3 Picea glauca
TTATATGAATTTATATTAATATTATTATTTTTATAATTAAAAAAATGTATTATTAAAAAGTGTGATAAAAAAAATTAAATTTACATGAATTTGTATTAATATTATTATTTTTATAATTAAAAAAATTATGTTTTATTAAAAACTGTAAACATTGTCTATCTCTTTAATGTGGAATATGTCAAATTAAGGTACATGATGGTTTCACATTTTGTTGCAATTTTCTTTAGCCTCCAATTTAATAGCCATTACACAAAAGGTATATAGAAATATAATTATGTTTCAAAGTGACTAGAATTAGGGAATTAGAAATAAGTTTTTAAATGATGGATGGAAATGAAAACAAATTAACTTTTGCCTAGAGTACCTTTAGGTTTATTACTTGAAAGTGTTGTAGCAAGAGAAGAGTCTCAAATGAAGTTAAATCAATGATTTACAATGTTCAAAAGACTAAAAATTATTAAGTAATTTATGGACTGACATAACCTAAAACATCAAGGGTGGGTTGTTTCTCAATCAAAAGCAAGTTTCAAATTAACTTCAAAGAGGCATCCCTAAAATTAAGCCTTGTAATTAAGATAAATTCAAAGGTGATCTAGGAGAATCCAAAAAATCAAGGAGTTCTAAAGAAATCTTTCACCCCAATCTTAAGTAAATGAATTGGTTCATGACCTTAGTTTAAAACTTCTAAAATCAACTCTAAAACAACCCACTAAAATCCTCCATTGAGAGGTCCAAAAACTACATTATAGTATAGGTTAGGATTTTGGGGGTAGGAATTTAAAAAACACCCCATTATCACTTTAGATTTGAAACTTCGACGTTGCCATTTTAGGGTTTTTAAAATCCTCCATCTCAGGTTTGCTAAACCAAGGAAAGAAGATACATGTGAAGGGGCAAAGGCTTAGGTCTGATTGTTCTAGTAAGTCTGCTTCAACCACCCATCTCTTGTCAGGATCTAGCCTATAATCACTTTATGAGGCTGGATATTCCTTTTCCCGCACTTGAAGAAGGTAACCTAATTGATAACAAAATAGGTTTTCTGCAAAGATGGTGGTTGTGGGTTGCAACTGCACTTGAATCAGATCTTGAATGACTATTGGGAAATGTTGTTATATCTTTTGGGATATATCCCCAGTTCCTCTCAGGATAACTAATTTTTTCTCACCTTTACTAGTCTTCTTCCGGTGGGTTCATTCCCCATTTTTGAAACTATTGGAAGGCCTAGTTACATTTGAGCGGAAATGATGCTAGGTATTTTATGACATGTTCTTTTACTTGTTTATGTTTTCACACCGTCATGTGGAAAAAATATCATCCTATAAAAACACGTTACCTTTAAACTAAAAACATTCATGTTGGTGTGTTCATTAAAACTCAATAGTTTTAGTTTAGTTCTTTTTTTTTACTAGGACAAGTTATTTAAAAGAACAAGATATCACTGTATTTCACTTTGAAATCATACATTTCACTGCAATTTTAGAACCATAAGGGACCCTTTGGAACCCCGATGCTTTGGACATTTAAAATTGTAACATTGTTTAAGATTAAAATCATAAATTTTGCTTTGATTGGGCCATTTATCATAAAAAAAACTTTTTATCATCCTTCATTCTCAACCTCACATCACCTCTTGTTGAAACTATAGGGGACCCTATGGAACCTGATTATTCATGAAGCCTGCAAGGCCTCCCACTAGTTTTGGGAGGTATTCTTGGTTTTTCTATTTCACCAACAAGATCACCCCAACACTCACCCTTGATTAAAACTTTGATAGGATCTTCCCTACTTTGATCATCCTTGTTAGGAACCACTGATCCTAAAAACCTGTTGGGAGGATCATCCTCAATAGGAACCAATCCCAACCACACATTTTGATGGAAATTATTTTACCACCGAAGCCACCATGCACACCAAATATGATGTACTTGTCTTTGTTGAATCTTCCAAATTCGATGAAGTTAATTAATGACCCCATTTTTCACAACCCAACCTCACCACCCATGTCAACCAAGCTACCTTTAGATATTAATGGTAAGTTCAGTGAGGACTTGAAAAATCATGTGGTGACTTTTGACCTTTGGTACTCATCCAATAGCATCCAGAAAAATTCCATCTCGTTGAGGATCTTTCAAAGAGCCTTGATTTGTCCCTCTGCAAAATGGTATGTACAGAAGTCGGTGGGATCTCATGTGACATTTGCATCTCTTATAAACACATTTATCACCTTCTTCCAACTACTAGTGTGTCATGACATTGGTTCGTAAATCCTTGTTGACTTTAGGTAGAACACCTCTACACATCACAAACCACATCCAAGAGTGTCGATGTCACTGCAGCTTATGAAAACTCAAATCCAAGGACAAACTCCTTTTGGATTAGTTCCTAAAATTGACCTTGTTGCCTCTAATTGCTGAGGATTTTTCTACTATAATTTTGCAAACTAAGGAAGAGGCCATAATTAAATCTCAAGATTTTAATATCATCTATCCTCAGTTCGAATACCTTTACATTTTTATCCTATATGCCCCTCATGCTACACCATTTGAATGAGAGAAACTCAAGGAATCATACTCCATAGATAGTTTAATTGATTCCATGTCGGATGTCAACCTATATTGTGGTCCATCTCCTTCATATAGTACCATCCATTATGAAAATCATTCTGGAGGGTCCCTTGGCTCATATGATACCATCCACTTCAGAAACCATTATGGTGGAGCATCATTACATCGCATATAGTAAGCACTCCATACATGCCTTCTAATACTCACCTTCCAAACCATTCTTAGGGAGGTCAAAGTACATCAAGTTATGATGGTTCATCACACTTCTCTTGGAATCAGTTGGTTGGGAGGTCAACCTACATCTAGAAATAGTCGGTTAGATAATCGACCATATATCTACATTAGTCGATCAAGTAGTTGACAAGCCTGTCAGTCGGACAGTCGACTAATAGTCAAGGACAATTGGTTGGTGGATTTACCACCCAAGAAATAAACTATGAGTTGGATGTATGGAATTTCGGGTTGAGCATCCTCATTGATCCAAATTGACATTGCGGATTTGATGAAGTCAACTCTAACAACTAACGGTTATATGTGGACAAAATCCTCCTAATTTCAAGGAATTTGGTTAGATATTAAAGCTATAAATAACAGGCCCAATGGGTCATTATCATCATGGAAATTTCATTTTTGTGTACAATATGTCCAATATGCATTGCAATGTTCGGATCACAGTGCATTGTGATTAAGTGTTGTAACAGTGTCTTTATACACCACCTTTTTTATCTTCGAAATATTATTTTCCTCTTCGATTATCTACATTGTTGTTTGTCTCTTTCATATCAGGTTACACACAATCCCCAACATGGTATCATATTCGATGGTTTGAAACCTCAACTTATGTATACAAATCTTGTTGAGTCTAATCTATTATGTGATTGAATCTAGGACAGTGATTTGTAGATGATAACTTATGGAAAAAAAAATGTTTTGTTTAGATATTGAAGATGGCTTCAAATATCGATCTTGTAATTTTGAATGGATCAAATTATGCAGTATGGGAACCAAACATGGAAACCATATCAAATAGTAAAGGACTGTGGCAATATATGAAGACTATGATTCTAGATCCAACAAACAATTAAGGAAATTTTTCTTTTTATGGAAATAAGGATGAGGATGTAGGGGTCATCACGACTTATATCTCACAAGAGATTCATTTTCACATTAGTGGAATCAAATACCCGTATCAAGTCTGGAATAAGTAGAAGAGGTTGTTTGACAGCGTCGATGAAATACACATCATATAGTTGGAGAACAAGTCGATCTCTCTTGATGCTCATTATTTTGATAGAATAGAGGACTATTTGTCACGTGTGAAGGAACTGTAGTAGAAATTGGGAGAATGTGGAAATAATTACCAGAATAAAGATGGAAAAATAATTGATTTGGTCAAGATGAATTTGATAAAACCATTCGATGTATTTTTTTTCAATTTTTGCACCAACTAGCAGGCACATGAGGAAGATGGTAAGGATTATAGCTTTTAAGATTTATGTGGTATTTTGATCACTAATTAGCATGGACTACTTGAATAAGGAAATATTGGTGGTAAACATAAAGCCCACTTGCTAAAGGGAAAGGGAAAGTTGAATCGCAAGGAAAGAGGATGGTTTGGCACCCCTACACAGAGACATGGATGCCTCAACCAAAAACCTAAAGGGAAAAAAGATGCACCCCATTAGATTCAAAAGAAGAAGACATGTCAGTACTATGGAAAGACTAGACATGTGGAGAATCTATTATACAATAAGATAGAGGATTTAGAGGATAAGGTTAAATGCCTTGAAGAAGACATGTCAGTTGTTTTCCGACCCGCTGATAAGTTCACCTTCCAAGTCATAACTTCTAAAGACTTCTTTTCTCATTCCATGTAGAAACAATGGGTAGTCGACTTTGGGTGCACTTGTCATATGGCCAAGGATTATTCCTTATTCAACTCCTTGAATGAAGTCGAGGAGAGTAAGATTTATGTTGCCAATGATTTTTCTCTCGATATTGTTGGTCAAGGTGATATTTCCTATCAACATGGGAGAATTGTTGACATTTATCATGTGCCAAACCTCAGTGCCAATTTCATTTCTATTTAATACCTAACATAGATGGGTAAGATCATGGATTTTTGGCCACATCAGGTTTTTGTTCAATATTTGAAGAAAGGTCAGTCAATTTTAGTTGGAGGGTTTATTGACCCTAAGTAAAATTTGTATAAATTATGTGACATGACTTGACCCAAATCCTAAGTGACTTCTCTTCTTGCTCACACTAATGAGTGAAGTCAAACTTGACATAAACGACTTGGACACCTAAATTTTCGAAGTATAAAGTCATTGGAAACTCATAGAATGGTTATTGGTCTACCTAATGTTTTTCTCCCTGATGGAGACTGTAAAGAATGTATGTTTGGAAAGCATCATCAGGCACCCTTTGACTCTGGAAAATTGTTACACACCAAAATGTCACACCACCTTGTCACACTTAAGTGTCGTAAGTGTCGTATGAACCTTACTAAGTGTCTCATGCACTTTATCAAGTGTCATATGAAACTTAATAAGTGTCACATGCACTTTATTAAGTGTTGTATCTTTCACACTATGGAAAAACATTTGTCATAATCCCTGGTCATTGTGGAGGAGAAATACCCATCATGAGAAGGCCGAAAAGACATATGTTACCTTGAGTTTTTGACCCAATTGAAGTATCAATTCTCCCCTACCAATTTGTAGGGAGTGTTGATCCTTGATCAATGTTGCTTGCTCAATTATGTGGGAGAATTGACAATTCTCTATGCTCAGTGTTGGGGGAGTGTTGATGTTGTTAGGAAAGTTACAACTAGCCCTCCATTTTCTAAGGGTTAGCTCTAAGATTCTCTTAAGTGGTTTTGGTCAAGGGGTTGATGTAAGTTTTAAACCTGTGAAGTAAATCAATGCATATATATTCTTAAGAAAATCAGAAATTAATCAATGGCTCATACACATAGTACACATAGATTTATACCAGAAACCCTTAACGGGGAGAAAACCTTTCAACGCTTCATTGTATTAATTTCACCATTCACCATACAATATATATACAATGTTTTTAGGTATTCCATAGATACAAAAACCCTAATCCATTAATCCAGGATTAATTTAGAAAACTTCTCAAAATAGAAAAATCCACTAAAATAGAAAAAATGACCAAAACAAAAAATTTGAGGCGTTGACCCGAACGTTGTGCGTAACCAGGGCGGGCCATACCTAGCCCCCCCCTGGGACCCCTCGTCGGACCCAATTTTCAAACCGGATGCGCCCACACACACATGCAAAGAATATAACACATACCCAATAGTTGAGTCATGAGTCAAGTCACCCATTTTCCCTCCATTTTGGGTAACCAAATCCTAACCTAAGGAGCTAAAATCTCAAATATTTCCTAAATTGGCTATGGTTGTTGAACCTCCAAAACCCCATATAGTGAGTGCATTCCAAGATGAAATGGGGCAAAGGGTTTCAGAGTTTCAAACCTTTGATCTTGTGAGGAGAATTAATCAAATAATCATCATCCTAATCTTGAGACAATTAGGCAAGGGTTAGACTAGAGAGCTTGGAGATGTTGCAGTGTCAACGTTGGTTTGTAAGTACTTCACCATGTTTCTCCATTAATGAAACTTGTCCTATTTCCTTCATACTATTGTTTATACATGTATGTCTATATAGATATATATTATCTTTTCTAATGATATATTTTAGGAGTAGAAGGTGTTGTTTTGTTCCTTGTCGAATTTATTCATCACAATAGAAGATTGGACAACAAGACCAAAGATTGAAGATCAACAAGGACAACCATTGAAAAGGAGTAAGTCATACTTATTTCTTATATAGAAATAACGAATAGATATAAAGGAATTTTAATGTCCATTTGTTTGTTAGTGTCCATTTGTTTGTTTTTTTGTCTTGGACAATAGGGGTCTGTATATCCAAGAGATATTTCACCTATCCACAGGGGAAATATTTTGTAACAAAAAATTGACGACTCCATTGGGGAACGATTGTTCCTAGGTTTCTATCCCTTTGAATCTTTCTTTTCATTTTATCTTTTTTATGTTGATGCTTGTTAGTTGAACTCTTCCTACTTTCCGTTGAATCTAGGAAAACATTTGTGTTGTTTCAACCACTTCCAGGCATGAATACTCCTCCATAGTGATCCATAGAGTGTTGAAAACTCTTATAAATTCTCCTTGTTAGTGTCCTGAGGAGCGCTGACCCATGTTCAATGCCTTTTCTGCCTCATTACAGGAGCATTGATCTCCTTACTGGGTCAATTTTCATCTCATTTTTCTTTGTTCTCCTCATATTTTTCACTCATATCTTTTCATTAGAGTCCTCTAAAATTGGTTATGACTTTGTTTGATTGAAACAATTGTTATCACCAACTTTTCTTTCCTCTTTTTAGTTTGCAAGTGCCTCAAAATTATGGAATGAGCATGACTGTCTTAGGTAACTTGATCCTTTGGTAAAAGTATGTCTTACCAGTGGTTTGATGCTCATCATGTAGGTTTTCAAACTTCTATTGTCCTGATTTCAAAACTTATTTTGAATTTTTCTTCATTTATTTGAAATTTGAACTTGGAATTTTGATTCTTGCTACTCATTTTTCGAGGTTTTCAAACATTAATTTCGTTTCTCTTTTACAATTTTGAGTCCTTGACTGAACAAGTTTTATCACACTAGGATTCTTTTGATTCTCATAAAACTTTTGAATGAATTAGTGTTTGTATTATTTTTTTCTTCATATTCCTTTTTGTTAGCATTAATTTCTTTCATTCTAGTTGAAAGTTAGAAAGCAGAAAAGTTTTTCATTTGAAGAGATTTCATTACATATACAACCAAACAAAGAGAATTTTTTTCATTCTTAGAAGTTTTGTTTTGGTACATGTTTTGAAAGAGCTAGTCTTGTATTTGCTTTAGGATTGCATAAACATTTATTCGATAGTTTGGCATCATTCTTCTCTTCATTCAAGAGGAAAATTGAAAGTTGCATGATATTGAGTGCTTGTTTATATCAAGAAGAAGAGAACTCTTATCCTTCTCATAGATAGAATTCATCGAAAATAAATGTTTCCATTTCATTATTTTTTCATCTTATTGGAGTCGAGTATCGCACGTCATTAATTTCATATCCATGGACCTTTCAGAGTAACAAAATCCATTAAAATCAACCAACGTGCTAATAAAATCAACTAGACATTTTTTGGTTTATATTACATCAAAAGTAGCATAGGGTTAGAGTATTTGGATTAGGAAAAGTTAGTAAATTGTACAAGATTACTAAACAAGACTTTAGAACACTAAGAAACAATATCATCATGTTATTATTATTTTTCTTGGATACATAATCCATCACTAGTCATACTCAGATATCATGATATCATTATTCACACATAGAAATAGACCATTCTCGATCTACAAGCATGCCACATGCATGTCCAGGCATGTCGACATGCATAAATTCATATCATTATGCATTAAGCATTAGTTGTATCTTTCCTATTTCATTTACATGCATTCTATATTTATTCTATGCATCATGCATCAATTTTATCATGCACTCCAATGCATATCTATATTAGATTTAATTCAATTTTTTTTATTTTTTGTTGTTGTTGTTTTTCATGGTTGTCCTTGAATTCCTATGGAACCTCACTACCTTCTGCACTACCATTCTGCTCAATTTTGCACCATTGGCTCCTATTCTGAGCCTCCTATCCAATCTCCACTTGGCCACTCTGCTTTTCCAGACACTAGATCCACTAGTGTTGCCATCTCACGATTGCTTTATTAATGCAGAGAAAACATGTCCCAACCTTGTTTGGCTATAATTATCAATATTCATAGTGTTTCAACATGAATTGATCCATCTAGAAGTTATCACTACAATCTGATTAGCCACTCCCAATTTCTTGGACCAAATTGGTCTTGGAATATCATTATCATTGATTGGCATTTCAACATTGTGAAATATTTATTTTATGTCATCTTTCTAATATTCTTTTACATCTGTGGTCTTTATCGGTTTTGGAATACCTCTCTTCACTTCACTGAGTGATTCACCATGAAGCACTACCTGGCCATTCAAATCCACTCTTCTCCAATTGGAATGCTACACTCCTCCATATGCACTTGTTCTTTTATTTTGATGCACACTCTAATAATAGAGGCAACCTTCTTCCCTTCGGGACTTTTAGACAAAATTTAATAGATCATATCTAACAATGCCACTTCCTTCATTCTTATACTTTCACATGATATACTTTTTCCTTCTCTTATAGCAAGTTTTATAGCCTTCACTAAATTTATCCCTTCAAGGCTATTGGTGTTCTTATTAAATCATTATGCATGCTCTTGACATCCCTCAACTATTGGCTTTGTGATTTATGTCAAAAAAATATATATATTGCCTTTCCTTTGCAAGATATTCAAACTATATAGCAATTGAATATTATTATTCATCTGCTCATCCTTAGACCTTGTCAACCTTGCATCACCTACCTGACACTTCCCTTCATAGTTCTTGATGCTTCAACTAACTACACAATATGACCTACTTCCCTTCCCAATTGAACCAAGAATTAATATATAATAGAACCACACATTGAACAATCATGGAATCTTATCCTCTTGGTAGAAATCCCTTCACATAACAATCAATGCCTAGTTAATAAGCTCAACCACCCTTTTCCCACTTTTAGGTTGTTTCAATTCAAGCGTGATTATATACTTATGTATAGGAACTATCATGATTTTTAATAGGCTTCCTTACCCGAAAATCACTAATGGCACTTATTTCTATTATTTGGGAAAAATTCTCCAAACTTTGACATTGTTTCGAAAAGCCTTCATATTAAGTAGTTACACAGTTCATGGGATCCAACTCCACCTTTTCCCATAAATTTATGGAGAAAAAAAATTCTCTCTTGGATAACTTATACCATCTATCATTTTTTCCTTTTTATTACCTTTCCAATGACTATACTCATGCGTCAATCTGATTTGCAAGACAAAAGTTATGATTTCCTAAAATTCCCATTTCTACTCAATGGTGTCCTTCAAGTTCACCAAATGCCTTATAATTCCTTTGAAATAATTCATCTCAAGACTAAATTTTTATTGGACATCTAGATTATACTATCCAATAGCTTTCCAATTCCAATGACTACTTTCTTGCTCAATTCTGAGCTTTGACTAGCAAGTTATGGGCAATTGAATATTGAAAATTACCCCTTTTGCGCACCTTCTCCCAAGTGAAAAATATTCTCAAACACCAATTTTTTTCACTTACAGGGGTAAATATATCAAGAAACAAAGTAAATTTTCTATGTGACATAGATAATACTTCTAACACTAAAATCACAACAACTCTCATATTTTTAAACTGATACTCCAATCAAAATCTTCAGCGATCTAGAATTGACAACTTTGCCCCTTTGGACTTCTTCTAGCTTAGAAATTTTATCCTTGTTTATGTAGCCCCACAAAACTCTTTTAGTATTTGACAAAAGCTCAATTGGGTATTTCTATTACTACCTTCTGAACAATCAGTCACAATTCCACCCTTAACCGGGATCTGAATTGTTAGTTCAGCCTGCATAGGTTTTGACTATTTTACATTTTTATCCCTATATACTACAAATGACTTCTTTATCTTCTTGCACATTTTTTATTACTTAGATTATAAATATGTCTCCATAAATATATTCTATGGTTCAATATATTTCCATAGAATTATCATATACCTCAAACAAACTTCTGAGCTAGGATTTATGCCCTCTGGAACTAAACTAGTGCTGAAATTTTACCTTGACTATTTTGGATGTAACGTTCTCATGTGAGATCCATTTTGTGAACATATCTTCTCATTGGAAACCTCTCTTAGATATTTTATTTAAGCTACAAAGTCTCTATTTTTTTCCTATGGAACTTACAGTCTCACAAATTAGAACTACTAAAAACGTTGTTTAGGGCCTCAAAACAACTCTGCAAGTTCATGACCTTTAAAAACCCAAAAAAATATTCATAGAAATTTGACTGTTTTACTATCATAATATAGAGCTTTAAATCTAATTCATCGATCTCAAAATTGGGTGATATATTGGCTATTGATCTGACTCTATCATTCATCGACCATCAACGTTCTCCTTTGTGTGTGCATAACATTTTCCCAAAATTGTCGACTTGATCGTCGACCATCAACCCATTCCTTTAGCAACTGATTCACAACACCACGCTAAACCGACCGAACCTACCATCGGTCATTGTTTGTTGAAAATTTTTATTAGTTAATGAAATTCATCACCAATTCATTCGACGTATGAACATCATCCCATTATTCATCAATCATTTATCTTGGAAACCACTTGTAACATATTTCTAAACTAGTTGACTCGACCATCGGTCAATTCGATCACTTCTGGGTTGACATGAAAATTTCTAATGTGGCATGACATGTGGATGCTGACGTGGAATGAAAGGTCATCATGAGGTGTCAAATTGGATGGCATGGCATGACCCATGGATGTTTATGTGGAATGACACATCATCACCCTCTTTCCTTCATCAGTCATTGACCGTTTTATGTGGACGACTCAAACACCTCACCAATTCAGCCAACACCCAACCATCAACCCATTGACCATCAACAATTTATCTTGGAAAAAAAGACACCTTGTTGAATTGGTTGACACCCGACAATTGGCCCATCGTTCATAAACGATTTCCATTGGCGAATGAAAAAACTTCTCCAAATTCGGTCGACCTGATCATTGGTCGTTGGTGATTTCCTTTGGCCAGCTCTGCCACTTAGAAAAATTTCATCCAAATCCCTAATGAATTTGGATCGTTGATCTCCCATTAGAAAATGATCTTTGTTGTTGATCGATCAAACTTTGTCCAACTCTGTCGATGCCCAACCATAAGGCATTGGCCATCAAATATGTCTTCTAGTCAAACCAAACTCTTCGCCAATTTGGTCAAACCAACCATCAGTCGTTAGTGAATTATGTTTCAAAACTTCAACACTTTGATATTTTTGATCAAATTCCAGGTCAATCTAGATCATCGATCTCCCAACTAATATGATCTTAACCATCGATCGACTCTAAATCCCAAATCCTCAAAAATGAATCTTGGTCGTTGATTTGCTCAACCTTCTAAATGATTGAAACCTTATAATTTTTTTTAATTTTGCTCAACAAATCTAGGTTGTTGATATTGAGATCAAACATGATCTCGATCATCATTTCACTAAATTTTGCCCAATGCTACAATGGTCATTAAAACATGAAGTTTTACCTTGTGGGTCAAATCTAGTTATGTAATTATGTAGATCCACTCCATTAAAACTCTAAAATAGTTTTGATTCATTTAAAATTGAATTTTTTTCCCACGAATTTGGGGATTTCTCTTTAATCTTTCACTATTTTCCCCCAATTAATCACAGAAAAAACAGTAACAACATATTTTTTTCCAAATTTGGAATGGTTATTGGCCCATACCTGTCTAGTGTTTGAACCAGAAGCTGCGAAACCAATTTTTTACAAACCCAACACCCATTTTGAGTCATGTCACTGCATAAGACAACTTATCCTACTAAAAATAAAATTAAAAACACCCCATACATAAACAAAAAACCAAGGGGAAGTAGACCCACAAGACTACAACAAATAACATGTCGATTTATCCATGCATCTAAAACATTTATAAATTCATGAATGCATGCGAACCTAGAAAAACTTAACACAACATTCATATATCATTTACACAGTGGAATAGTAATAAATAACACAACAAAAAGCAATAAATGTTTATAAATAACCAATTGGATGCATACGAAGGATGAGCCTCCCAACCATGCACTATGTTGTTCCATATCTCAACAATAGGAAACCCCCGAGCTGAGGTTATGAGTCCACAAGGATATCTGACCCTCTATTTGTCCACTCTCCACACACAACAACCACAAAACCTAGGTTCTACTCCCACAGTAGTTCCAATCCTCTAGCTCTCTCTTTTCCCCACAAATTGCACTACCTAAGGAATGTACACCCTTCACTTCTCACAGTCCCTCGAGTTGTATCATTCATTTATCAGGACCCCTAGTGCACTTGGTTGGCCAGGAACTCTTAGTTGGGGACCTCTAGGAACTCTCATTTTCCCAAGGAGTTCTCATAGCCGCCTTCACAAGGTTCTTGAGGCATTTCCTCAACACAAAATGGAACTACATGATTAAAACTTGATTTATAGGCACATAGGCCTCTTCTTCATCATATAAAATAGAAAAAAAATGGATCCCTTCAAGTATACCATAGTTGGTTCCCTTCCTATTCCCCATCTCTCCCTTTGTTGCTAAAAAATGACATGTAAAATTGTTTGTATTCTGCATACAAATTTTCCTTCTTCTCCCTTGATTTCTTGACTCTCACTCTTCCTAAATATGATTTCACTTCATCCCATGCCCTCTAATAAATATGGGATGTGACCCCTCACATACACCCTCTTACATGAGTTAAATGATTGGCTTTGGGGACACTCAACAACAAAATAGAAGGTTAGACACAGTGACAATAATTTAGGAATGTGGGTTGGATTAATAACCATGAATAATTCCTTCTTGGACCCCTCTCTCTTGTGAAATCATATCCCTCCATAGTTCTTCATCTTTTTCATATCGCAACCAACGATTATTACTTTTATTAATTATTTCAATACTCATGATATGCAATTCCCCCCCTGGACACATTAAATTAATATGGGCTCTTCTCCACATTAAATCAATATGGTATCTTCTCCCCAACACATCAGCTCACCAGTTTATTTCACATTATAATTCACGAGGATTCAAATTGGGGTTTTTACATTCCCCTCAGTGTGCACAACACCCTATAGGTGTAATTTCATTTTACAATTTTGAATCCCCGTCTATTAATCAACATATAGGCTCTCCGGCCCAAAATCACACAGGAATTCCATCCTAAACAAAGTTACATGGGCACTTCGGCCCCAATACCACAAATACATAGGCGCTTCACCACCCCCAAAATCATAAATATATAGGCTCTCTGACCCCAAAACATAGATACAAAGGAACCATTGCCCAAAACATATACATAAGCCATTGGTATTCTCGTACAACTATCTTGATTTCTACCAGATCTCTTCCTCTTAACCTACCCAACCCAAGGAATATACCATTCATTTATCATAGCTAACCCAAGGAATGTACCATTCAACTAGTTAACTGAAGACTAGTTGACTAGTTAACTCAGCTAGGTGGCAGTTCACTCCCGTAACTACCTGAGAGACTAGACTAGGTGGCGGTTCACTCCCATAATTGATGGTGTGTGTCCATATCACTCTAGAACACCACTATGGCACATTGGTTCTCCTCCATTGCACATTCATTTAGTTATACATAGTATATCATGTGTAAATTATTCATTATTCATTACGGTTAATGAGAATTCTTCTATTCTTTCTCTCCTTCTTCTTCTTTCTTAATTTCTCTCTGCAAATGTGTGTAGTATTTTCTATCTAGATCTATTTTGTGCAGGTTCAACACATTTACAACACACACATAGGCCACTGATGCCTTCAAATCAGACCAAGAATGATAATCCAGTGGTCACAACTTGCACTATGTTATGAATCTACACAAGAATCCTATTTAGCACCGAGAAATTAATCTAGAAACCAAAAGAAGTCTCCAGACTATCAAACAGAAAATCAACCCGGAAGCATATCATAATTCAATGCTCCTTGGTCCTAGATTTTTGTCACCTTCAACAAACCCTTCTATCACAAGAAGTTTCTTAGCTTAGAAATCATAGATGAATGAATTAGTAATGAAATCTCACTTAGAATTAAGAGAAAACCTTATCAGCACAATGTCCTCCTCTTCTTGTCCAACTTACCTCCTTTTAGTATCTCCAAGGTAGTTGAATCACTCAACAACTTCTAGTTAATTTATTAACTAACAATTAGTTAGTTAATAGGAGGGATGTCAAGTAAGTTAATAAATAATAATAATATTAATAATAGGATAAGGGTATTAAATAAAACTAATAAGTGGGCACCCTCTAATTCTCTTTAATGAATTAATAAACCATTTCATCCTTCTATCTTCCACCTTGAATGCATGACATATCAATCTCACCACATCATACAATCCATGTCATTATTATGTATAAAATGAAATAATAATAAGAGCACCTTGTCACTTCATGTGGCAATTATGCAATTTATCAAAATCTATCCATTTCATAAATTTGTCCAAACATGAAGCATGTAAAATATAAGGTTGTCCAAAATAGTACTATCAAATATTAGTGGTCAAAATAAACATGAGTTGTCCAAAAATGATATGTTGTCTGAAATAAAGTGCAAGCAATTCCATATATAAGTGCCAAAGAAATTATGAGAAACCATATTTATTGTGAGAGGATTCCCCTCTATTTCTATGACTACTCTCATCCCTTTCATTTTTTTCCAATTGATGAATCTTCTTTAGAATATTTCTGATCATTTTGTTGCATATGGGAAGTGACTGAATGAGAAGATTATTGTGATGATTTTGACATGGCTTCTCCTACTTTCTCTTCTCCAGGGTTTCCTTCAAGCTCAATGATTTTGGCATTATGATGGGCATGTGAGGCTTGGGATTGAGGTTGCAAATTCAGATGTGAAGGAAGTGGTGGTAGTGACCTAGTGGGCCAACCATGAAAGGGAGGTTGTTGTAGGTTATCAATATTTATCCATCCTTGTGAGTGTCTGGGAGGAGGGTGCACAATATCTTGCTAGTCGTCTTATTCTGGCACAACTAAAGGATTGGAATTATGATTTGGATCTAGTATGCCAATATTTGGGCGTGGTTTCTCAGGAATAGGCAGAGGTTTGTAAGATTTTTGGCCAGCCAAGTTGAGGAACCATGTTTGTAACAATTGATTAAAAGATTTCGAATCTGCATCAAAGTGTATAGAGAACCTTAATATTTTGTTTCCCGTTTTGTAGAGACCCAATCCTATGCCTCTATTATTACTTCTCCTATTATGACTACCCCTACTAAAAAATATCATTCTCACATACATTCAAAAATATCATAACCAGAGCATGACTAATCCATCATCTAAACTTTTTCAAAATAATAGTTTAGACCTGGCTCTATACATAGCAATACATATCTAGGAAATCAATATGCATTCCACATTCCATATCTAGTAATTACTTAGAACATGGAATTACAAGGTTCTTGGGATTTCATGATCAGGTTTGTAATGAGAAGAAAATGGTAAGTATGACCGCGAAGTGCAATATGGATTGTTCACTTACCATTACTAGTTCTGTCAAATCATTATCATCATCATTTTTGGATATGAAACATAGTAGAGATCAAACAAACTAAACACTCCCTTTTCAACTTATATAATTCTTCCATGAAACATTTCTTACTATTATAATCTAAGCATGGGAATGAAACATGTATTTGGGTTGATGAAAAGAGATTGTAATGAACATAAAATGTTAAGTATGACGGGAAAATAAATTGGACATGCTTATTTTACAATTATTTCCATCATCATTCAATCCTTATAATTCCAACATGTAGAATTATAGTCATCATGCAACCATAGTGTTCAATAAAATCATTCTATTTCTCATTCCATAAATTACCCACTTTGAAAACACAGTTGCAAAATGTCACAAAATAATTCTGTCATCACTCGAATTATTCACAAAAATATTCTCTATCACATTCCTAGAATTATTCCTTGTTTAAAGATGATCAAAATCCATGTATTAGTCCTTATTGAACACCAATTTTCGTCTTTTACCAAAAAATTATATATTACTGCCAACCATCAAATGCGAAACTTCATGTAAACAAGGCTCGAAATATCAACAGAGTCATCCAAAAATACAGAGTCATACAAACATTTTCTTTATCTACACTCTTAAATGATCAATTTCATTACTTATTAACGAACACTCGAATGATCAAATCATAACAATGCTTGTTCAATCAGACCCAAAAATGAATAGAGATTTTATTTGCAAGGTGATGATAGACATATGTATGCATAAAAAATACTCAATCAATATCATGGTATCATGCCCCTCTTAGGGCTGTAGGTTACGAAATCGAATCCGACATAGGTGTAAAGATTAGCAAGCAATGAAATGATAGGGGTTTCAAACTTTATTGCTACCAAAGCATAGTCATTAACTTTGTGAGACCCAATGGGTCGCTTATAAATGATTTCAGACTCTAGTGAGACTCGTCACAAATTCAATCATAATATACAAAGGAGGCACTTCCTCTTTCTTTGTTTTTGGTCTTCGGCATAGGACCCAAACAATGACCACAATCAAGTTGACCATGGTTTTTACAGGATTATGATTTCCAATGAACAACAAAATGTCGATAAAAAGGGATTTGACCCAAAAAAAAATTACTTCATACTTTTCCCAACTGTAATGTGTATGTGAGTAAAATAAATCATTTAACAAAGGTATGCATAGGATCACAGACCACTCTTGTTTCAAGAAACAATGCAGACTCTGCATGTGACTTCTTGCATATAACACTAAAATACCAAAGACCCAAAGAAACTAGACTCTACCATTTAAATGTGTTATAGACATCTACAAACCATCATAGTAAATGGGAAACAATAGCCATAACTATGGAAATCAATGGGTAAAACCATCCATCATATCATTCAAACTTATGTGCATGCGTTTTTCCAAAACCAGGAGCATAACATCTTCATTTTTGTTTAAAACAGAACATGAAAGCATCAAATGACAAGAACAACATGTAGTTATATATCCTGGCATAAATTATCAAGAAAAAATCACATTAGATGACAGGGAATCGAAAACCTAGTACTTGGTATTGTGCAGGTTAAAAGGAGCCTTCAAGCGATTATTTCGGTTACCAGAGCTCAATTTCCACTAACGAATGAAATGAATACCAAAACCCAAAATGGTAGCTCAAACAAAAATATGTTGCATTAATTGTTCGTCATGTCATGCTAGGGTGACGACCAACATTAATCAATTTCTAAACCCAAGACAAGCCACATCAAAACTTCAAGCAACCAACAAGTGCCAAATAAGCTTCAACTCATTCAAGATCACATGCTACCAATGCAACACCTACCACATTAACCAACATCGACAAGTAACAATGTCCATCATATGCATACAAGATGTCCCAAATGTGTTTGAAACCTTAACATCCACTAATATATGAACTTCCAACATTTAACAACCATAATTAAGATCGTTGGCCATACCATGCAATGTTTATAACATATACATGTTGGATCATACTGATACGATATATAATATGCGTGCGTTGTGGATAATATCCCATATGTGTTATAACCTTCAACATTTTTCCAAATAAAAATATTTATGCTATCACAATTGTAACAATAAGGTTGACACTACCTGTCCTTGTAGCTTATCTAATATGTATCAGACCATATACATATAACCTGTGTAATATATATAAGTGATGTGTTATGTGCATATGTATACAAGTCACCCTTTTTCTTATATGTATAAAACTCAACAGCTAGTGGGTGAATATCATATTGATGTGTTCATAAAAAAATGAGAACCCTTTTATCATTTGAAACAGTAGCCATGAAACACATTTTTTTTAAGATGATTTTGCATAACATTTCTACTTAGAATAAAAAAAATCAATGCCCAAAGAGGAGTTTTGATTACCATTTGAAATAATTATTGTTATCAATTAAAACCAAGAACATATCAAAATAATCACCATGCAGGTGATCCGTAAGCATCAAAGACAACCATCAACAATAAATAATTTAAGTGACTTCTCCTTGAAAGGGGATCTTCTATGTTACTTATCTGAATGACACTATAGGGGGTCCCCACTTATAGTTTATTTACTATATATGTATATATAATGTTTTTTTTAAATGTGTATGCTTTGTAATTCTTTACAGGAAGGTGACTTTTGACAATTTTGAGAGTCAACACTAGCGACTCCACAGGGAAGACAATGTAACATTGGCTTGAACTCAGCTTTTTGCTTTCGCAAACAGAGAAAATTGTTTTGTTATGTACTCAAAAGTTTTATTTTTTCTCTAGTATTCTTTTTCAAATTGGGCTGGCAGAAAGTAGAAAAGGAAAAGATGAAAGAGGGGAAAGCTTTAGCATTCAAGTTTATGAAAAGTGGTCATAGATGCAACACGATACGACGATGTGTACCACAAGTGATTGTCTTTCGTTTTGTTCTGACTACTTATCAATACTTAAGCATACTTCTTCAAAACAAGGAAAAATTGTGGTTATACATGACTTATCCAAATCAGGCTGAAACTAAACTTCAATAAAAACAAGGGCAGAGAAAAAAAAACTACAGTCAAATTGAAAATCAAACCTCAAGAAAGACTAGAAAGTGAAGCAACAGTACTGAAGAAAATAAAATGCAGAAAAATAAAATAATTATACAACCTAAACTGATATTTACAAGAAACGTCGATTCAGAAAATGTAATAGTTAGCTAGGCTCAAAATAATTTTTCAAATGTGGGTCATTAATTGTGAAAGAGAATAACCTCTCTTCGAAGTCTTTGAACATGTAAGTATTATTTCCAACTATTGGAGTGATCTTGTAAGGACCTAGCCAGAGTTTTTGGATTTTAGAATGCTTGTCTTTATCAACATGTGCAGATTCCCAAAGCAGGACTTTGTCACTGGCCTTAAACTTGACATATTTGGCATGATTATCGAAGTCATTCTTGACTGTTTGTTGCCTTTTCTTCATATTTTCCAATGCATCATTTCTTTGTTCTTCCAAAGCCAACAAAGAATTCATTCTCTGGGAAATATCAGTGGAATTTAATTCCTCATCATGCATTGATAAATGAAAGGAAGTAAGTTGAAGTTCAACATGCATTACAACTTCCTGACCATATAAGAGTGAGAAAGGGGTATGGCCTATGTTGTTTTTAGAAGTTGTGTGATCATCCCATAGTGTGTATGTGAGAAGAGTATGCCATTGATGGGGATTATCATCAATAATAATTTTCAAGATATTGAACAGGTTTTTGTTGGTTGACTCAGATTTCACATTTCCCTAAGGGTAACAGGTGGATGAGGTGAAGTGCTTGACTCCAAATTCACTCAAAAAATGAGGAAAATTTGTAGAAATAAACGTTGATCCATTATCTGAAATTATTTCAAGCGGAAGGCCAAAGCATGCAAAGATATTAGATTCTAAGAAGTTGATAACCTGCTTATCATGTGTGTTTTTAAGAGGGACAAATTCAGTCCACTTGGTAAACTAATATGTTTTCATCAAGATAAATACATGTCCTGCAGAAAATGGAGGGTTGATAGGGCCGATGAATTCTAATCCCCATTTAGCCAATGAGAAATCAAGAAAAATTGGTTGTAAAGGGATAGCTAGAAAATTGTTCCCTGCCAGAAAACATTTGACATTTTTCACAAGCTCGAACAAAATTGAAAGAATCTTGAAACATCAAGGGCCAAAAATAACCAGCCCTAATGATATTGAAATAAGTAGCCTTTGCTGCGAAATGGACACCAATATGGAGGTTAGAATATACGAATCCATGAAGTTCATTTAAAATTGTTTGGGCTACATTATCATCAACACATCTTAGTAGTATCCTTCCAGCATATCTATCATAAAGGATGTTTCCTAGGATGAGGTACTTTGGGGCTATCAAGCACAACCTTCTACAATGATGTGAATCTAAAAGACTTAGGAAATTCTGATGCAACAGATAATAGATGATATCCTTGTACCAAGGATGATCAACCAAACTAATGTCAAGATTATCCAAGTAAAATAGTGTCGACAAAGCATTCTCGTCTTCCTCAAGAAAATTACGTAGTTCAAGGTGTTGAGCCAAGTGAAGATCTAGATTACGTCCCTTAATAGTTTTGGTTATGGTGATCATTAAATCATGTTCTCTAATCTTGGAAATCCAGTGAGCAAGTTTTCCTGAAAGATGAGTCTTTGTAAGAAAAAAACTTGACTGCAGGCAAATGGACTCTTACATGCGTTTGCTTTACCAAAATGAAATGCATGAACTTTTCTATAGATTTTACCAAGGTGAAGGTGTTTTTTTCAATTAGAGTACACTTGATATTTTCATCTGATAAACTTTGAATCATATAAGCTATAGGATTTTCCTAATTTTTGTCATCATCTTGCAGAAGGATGGCATAAATTGCCTCTTATGTGGCATTGGTATAGATGATGAAGTCTTTATTAAAATCGGGCTTGGCTAAAACTGGTGCAGAGTTGATTGGCTTCTTGATTCCTATAAAATCCTTTTCTACCTTATCAATCCAATAGAAGGTTATATCCTGCTTCAGCAAGTTATGAATGGGTTTAACCATCACAGTGAAGTCAGGAACAAACCTCCTAACAAAGTTAATGGTGCCATGAAAGCTTGAACACTTTTCTTAGAGGTAGGAGAAGGGAGGTTGATAATCACGACAACTCAATTGGGTTCAATACTAATACCACAATCAGAAACAATATGATCGAGGATTTTTCCTTGAGTAACTCCAAAAATAGACTTAGAAGGATTCAATGACATACCGAATTTTCTACAATGGAGAAAGACTTTCCCAAGATGAACAAAATGATATGACCAATTTTTAGAATAGACGATTAAGTCATCAAGATAAACCTGAATTCTCTTACCAATCAAATCGTCGAAAGATATCTGCATAGTTCTATGGATTGTGGAACCTGCGTTAGATAAGACAAAAGGCATGTGTCTGTAGGAAAAGGTGTCCCATCTGGTGGTGAATGTGGTTTTGTATTTATCATCCCTTTTGACTCTAATTTGACTGTACCTAGATAAACCATCAAGTAGGGACATTATTTGGGACCCAGCTACCTATTGTGGGATCATCTCCATGTTAGGAAGTGAAAATTTATCTTTAACACTAGCTCTATTTAAAGCATGAAAGTCAACACATAATCTAATCTTACCAGTTTTCTTCTGTATTGGAACCATATTTGAGACCCATTCATAGTTCTTTACTAGAAGAATGATTTGAGATTTTAATAAGTTTTCAACTTCCTTTCTGATAGTAGCTTTGAGGGAAGAGTTTACAGGCCTTTGTCTCTGCCTTACTAGTTTCTCCCATTCCTTGATAGGAATGGCGTGTTGGATGACGTTGGGATCAAAACCATGAAAATCCTCATACAACCAAGCAAAGACGTCCTTCAATTCACAGAATAATTCCATGAATTTTCATATTTCTTCTTGTGAACATTGGGATCCTATTTTAAGAATCTTGGGATCATCTAAAGCTCCAATGTGCATGGAGGCAATGTCTCCAACTTTCCTTTTTGACTCATATTCTACAACATTTTCATTTTCCCAATATCACTCATTGAAAATGAACTCTCAAGAGGATTCAAGCCCTTTGGAAACTTATCATATTTAATAGAAATCACTTCCTTAGGCTTAAGAGGTTCATTTTGTAAGAAAGCACATATATCCTCATCATTTTTGAAAACTTGCCATGATTCAACATTGTAATGTATATGTGGACAATATAGAGACATAAAAGTGCAATCAAGTCGCAAAAGTAATAGTTGTCGAGTACGAGAATAAACAAAAACTACCAACCTGTTAGCCATTGTGTTAAGCTCCCTTTTTATGTGAGTGATATTAAAAGACAACATATTTTAAATCAAGGACCAAACGACCTAAGTGTACCTTTTCATCAGCTTGTAATTGGGATTATAAATTTTTCTAACAAGATTAACCACAATCTCAGAATCACCAAATATGGTAAGATGACAACAACCCAGATTATAAGCATTCTCAATACCTAACAATAGGGCTTCAAGCTCATCAACGTTGTTGGTGCAAGAGAATTCTAACCTGAAGGAGAAGCTGTAAATTTTTCCTACGGGTGAGTAAAGGATAATACTAGCTTAATTTCCTTCACTGGAGCATGCACCATCAAAGTGCATATTCGACATTCCTTCATCATATTCAAATTGTTTACGGGGCACATAATCTTCTTATGTGAAAATAGAGTAAACACCCAAGATTTCCTCAACATAATTGACATTTAGCTGAGGAACTTTCTCAATGTAAGGTGAGATACGATCTTCTTTGAGAAACATAATGTTATTTCCATCCTTAGGGATAGATTGATGTGACCCATCTAAAGATAGGTAGCCACCTATTAATGCTTGCCAATCTCTTCCCAAAATAATCGAGTATTTGTTGATAGGCATATCGATAACTTGAATGTTAAGGGTGGTGCGTATCTCTGGATATGCACAAATTACTAAAGATGCATCTTTGATCTCACCAATCATGGATTTTTGTTGATTATTATAGGAGAGCATGCTTCTCGCATTTATGTTTGTACAAGAGAGGCCCAACTCTTCCATAATGATCTTTGACGTGACACTTGGGAATGAGCCACCATCAATGAGGAAGAAATGGGATATTATGTCTAAAATATTTATAGAAATATAGAAAGGGGGGTAATTTACAGATCTCCTAAAGTTATTTACACCTATCCTATTTACATGAGACGCCTCTTCATTGTAATCTTCTGTCATATTGGCTATGTTGGAAGTTTTACCTTCCATGAAATCTCTAAGATGGTGTTGATGTTCTGGTACAGTTACCATGTCCAAAAGAGTAGCATCATCTTTTATGTTAGCCGACTGATTTAAAAATGTTATATTTTGAAGAAGGAACAATGACTTGATTATCGGTAGTAAGGTGGGCAACTTGTGAGCCAGTATTTTGAGTGCATGTGCTAGGGGTAGAAGTAGTCTTGGAAGAATCATCTTTTCCCTTTTTGGTATATAATTTATTCCTGGTATTAACTACCATAACATCATCCTACGGGGCCCAATCTAAGAGAACAATAGTAGTATTTGGTTTCTTGCCAAATATTATATTCATCACATTTTTCTTGATTTCACAACTTCTTTCCTCGTGATGTTCTTCACAAAAGTTACACAACACTCTGGGAAATATGTCCTTTGGTTGAAAATTATTACTCACAAAAATTTTAGTAGTAGCCTGGGTAGAAGTCTTGACAGTGGAAGTAGAAGCGATCCCCTTCCTTTAAAAAGAGATCATGCGTTTATTAATGTCTCTCATAAGTTGTAAAATGGTAGATATATCAGTTTTCTTGTCATAGTCCTCCTTAGAAAGACTTGTTCTATCTAGCTACTCTTTGTATTCCAAACAAGTCTGAAGGGAGTATCTGATATCATCTATGCCTTTCTCTTCCAATCTTTGATGATAAGAAGAGGGTAGGGCGTTGTAGTAATGCATGAATGCGGCTTGATTTTTAGGTATGATCAGTTCATGTATTTTAATATATAACTTAGTGAAGAGAATATTGAAGGCTTAATGGTTTCACCTTTGTTATATGAAATGTTTTTGTACTCTTTCAACCGATCGGTTGGACTCTTGGGTTGTCCAAAAGTGGATTTGAACGAATAGATCAATTCCTCCGAGGTGGAGAATATTTCCGGAGGCAAGTCAAAGAAGTAAGCTACAACTTTTCCTTCTAGAGAATTCACAAATAAACGCATACATGTATCGTTGTCATTCACACCAATGTAATGACAGACATTGAAAAAGAAATCAAATTCTCTTCTGTGGAGAAAGTGTTGTTTCCCGAGAAATTAGGCAAATGATATTTGAGCTTTGGCAAAGGATTGGATAAGGGAACAAGATTCAAGGGAGAATAAACATGCCACGGAGTAGTAGTAGCATATTCATCAAATTTAAATAAGCCATATTTCTTAATGACCTTGGTCAGATTTGTGGTAGATTGGACAAGAACAACATGTCTATAGATACTCCTGATTGAAGTCAAAGCAGAAGGTTATGAGGAAGATGAACTATTGGTGCCACCTCCAGAACCATTTATTCATGTTCCAATACTAGTGCCTGACATTTTGAAGATGTAAGGAAGTGGAGAGCATGAGGAACTAGTTGAATCAGACAAAGACCGATGAAGCCTAGGTTGTTGTCCTTGGAGAACAAGTTTTCTTCTTCCTACTTCGAGAATGAGAGGAAAGTCAGGTGATTGACCTCTTATTCGTTGATATATACAGGAGGAAGAGGACATAACATGTGATAATGTTGGGGTTAGGCATGGTCATGTTAGGAAACTAATGACAAGGATGGTTTCTAGTTATCCTCTAATGGGCATCCCATTGTTCCCTAATTCGAGCCTCCTCAAAAACAACTTCCCAAGAACAATTTATTTTAGCATGCATATTGGCAGTCTCAAGAATGATATTGTACAAGGTGTGATCTAGGTGGATATATATGGTTGACCACATATTCCAACTAACTCAAAACAATTTTCTGGCAACTTACTATTCTTAGAAGTTTTTTGGTTCCTAAACTTCCGGGGCCATTTTGAGGGCCTAAATGAAGGTTTTTCGGGATCGAGCTCCTCAATGATAGATAAAGGCTCTGATTGAGCCCCAAAAATTAATATCCTCAGTGATACCTTTACAACAATATATCGTACACCCAAAATGAAGATTGTATGCCCAAGTTACTCCCCTGAGAAGTTGACACACCAAACTACTCAAAACTGTTGGGTTTTCATCTTCTAGGGTTAGGGTTTTGGATTTTATTTATGATAAAAAGGCCTTTGGAGCCTCATTGTAGAATCATATTCTTGTGAATTCGAGTAGCCATAACATCTCTTCTCAAAGATGAGCTTCCACCATTCTAGCGAGTATTTCACTCTGTATTTTTAGAGTTCTATACATTTCCCACATTAATAGAAATTATGTATTATTGTCTCTTTGTGTTTATGGTTGCATATATTTTATATTTATATTATATTATTGGATATATGAGATATTTATGTACATTTCGTTATTATATATCCACTCTCATTGTGTGCCAAAAATAATCTGGATCAATGGTATCAAAGTAGGCTGCTCTTGCTTGTTTTTCAGTGCATGTCCCCAAGGAGGTCCGAGTATAGAAAGTTGGGTCTTGAGCTTGTATATCTTGATGACAATCATTCTCTCATGCCCAAGAAAACCTCCATGGTGGAAGAAAAGAAGAATGATGGAGAAAAATATTCTATTAATCTGTTGCTTGAAAAATATCTCACGTGACAGAGAGACGAAATGATGGATAATTTTCCCCACATCCTTCAATGTTTTTCGATAAAAAAAGTCGTGTCTTCATCAAACGGTCACTTTAGAGGCACTTCACCTTTCAAGGTGCAAGTTAATTTTGATATTCTTTTATTTGAAGGAAAGATAGATGTAGATGCTCTTGAAAAATGGTTAAATCTGCTAGAAGGTTATTTCTCTATTCACAATTTTTTCGACAGAGAAAAGATCACATTCGCTCTCCTTAAGGCTCTCCCCCATGTCAAATATTGGTGGGAAAATTACTGGGAGCAATGTTCCACAGAGGAATTGGAATATATGGGTTGATCCTATTAGCACAAACATCTACAGTGACAAAAGTAACTTAAAGGCGCTATGAGCCCTAGTTATGGAAGGTGGCACTACCAAATTTTATGTTCGAAGAAATTCAGCCAAGTCTTTTGTTTGCATAGGAAACGTCCAAACACAACATTCAGAGCATTCCATTTCAGACTTGAAAAGCAACCAAAAAAATGGGTTCAATTTTCAGCCGTAAGATATGAGTGAGAGCAAGATCAATCATCATATCAAGAAAGGATTAAGTTGTGACTGTCAGATCTCATTGGAGAGAGATCGACAGTGGGAAGGAATTGCGGGGATCGAGAAGGAAATTAAAGTTTATTTTCCTTTATTTAAAGTGTTTCTGATCCACCTACTCAAACCATTTTTATCCATTTACTTTTTCATGGGTATTGGGCTTATCCTCTAGCAGTTGGAGGGTGACTCTCAGTGCTAACATTAATGGCGTCATTGTCGAGGATGGAAGTGAAGATATCTTCCCTGGGAGAACAACATAGATCCAGCTCTTGATGGTAGACAAGAGAGGGACAAAGAAAATTGACAGTAATCATCTACCTGGCGACTCCACTATCAAATACTCCATTGGGAGGATCCTATTGAAAAAAGATGATCATACAAAAGGGGCTGACCAGGTATCAACTTATGAGCTTTCTCCATGAACTCTTGTTTTTATTTATCATCTCTATTCTCTCTTTCCCTTTACATGTCAAGGGGATTATCCTATGTTTTGTTTATTCATATGGTCATCAGCCTTCCTTTATATATCCATCCTTGGAAGAAGAATACATGCCTTATGTCTGTGTTGCATATGTTGATCTTGTATCTTCACCTCAACCTATTAATAAGGATGATATTTGTATTAAAAACCCTCTTGAATTTGATCACCCTTGTAACCTTGAGGAGGTTGAAGTTGATTCAAAGCCTTCTCTTATATCATCACCTTCTGATGTTAATGTTGAACCTTACCATCAAATTGTTAAACCTCATATCCAACCCACTAGTTTTCAAACTATAATCAGAGACAACATGTTTAGACGTTTAAGGATTCCATATCACATTCATCCTTATTCTCTTGATTTCCTCGAGTATCTTCCTAGATTCTCTGGAGAAGATCATGTTACAGCTGAGAGGCATGTGGAGGCCTTTGAGAAATTTTTTGATTAGTTTGAGATAGTTCATGACGATGTTACAATGAGGTTGTTCTCTAAATCCTCGTTCAGAGATGATGTTGTGTGGTTTAAGGGTTTGAGAGATGATTCCATTGGTTCTTGGATCGAGTTATGCAATGTCTTTTTAAAGTGTTTGGGTGAGAAAAAGTCTCTTGATTAGTACTTGGCGGATTTTTATGCTTTGAGGAGAGGGCAAGAGGAATCCTTCGTTGTATTCAACATGAGGTTTTACGATGTTTATAGTAACATGCCAGTAGAAGTATGACCTTCTGAGACTGCTTCCATGGTATACTATGTTATGGCTTAACAGTCAGATTTTTTCCTTCTCTTGAGAGAAAGGAAATATTCATCCTTAAAACACTTATTTGAAGATGTTGAAGAAGTCGAGGAGAACATTCGTTCTAGCAAGAAGATTTGAGATTGAGTATATTTTGAAAATCTGCATGTACACAATGAAAAACAAGAGGATTGTCAGTATATTTCAGATGAATGGAAAAATGACAGTGAGTATGAATTAGATCTAGAACAACAACAATGTTGTAAGTATGTTTTACATGTGGAACCAAATTCTTCAGTATGCCCAGATTTTTCCTTTAGACAGGGATGCATGTCACGTTTATAATCAGTTTCTGAAATATTTTGAGCACGAGGTAACAGACGATTGTATAGATAATCATATGTTCCTAGTTGAGCATTATCAATATGATTTAAATTATGTTGAACAATTATCTCGTGATCATTATTTTAGAGAAGAAGTTGTCTCTCCTGATGGCCAAGATCTACTTATGAAAGAGAAAGAAGGTTATCAATTTTCAAGAAAAGAGGCATTCATGCATGAGTAGTTTTTTCCTAAGTATCAGCAGGTTTCTGATCTTGGTTTCAAAGATTCATTTGCAGCCTTGTTGGAGTCAAGTTTTTCATATTTTCTGAAAATTTCATATTTCATTTCACCTGCATTCACGGGTGAGTATGGTTTTTGAAAGGATTCTCTATCACTATTAGTATATTTTCGTTTTTATCTATTGATCAGTGATAGAGACAAGATCATCTCAGTCTTGAAATTACTTGAATGGATACTGTGGAAATATGATTTTACTTGACCAAATTGCATACTTTGTTAGAGGTAGGGTAGTGTAGGGAATAAGTTCACTTCCCAAGCATTTTCTTTCGTTCAAGTTTGCAATGGTTAATAAGCTCGCTTCCTTATCCCTTCTTTCCTTAGTTTGTAGCGGGTCTTTCAGTTTTCTTGAATAAGTGGCAATTGTTAGTAGTGTTAGGAGGTTAGTTACACAGATGACTCCATATCCCAACGGATAAGGTGACTAGAACTGCTAAGGTTCTTGGAAGCCTCATAGGGAGGCCCCCATCCCAGTTGGATTCTGATGTTAGCACAAACATCTGCAGCGACAAAAGTAACTCTAAGGTGTTGTAAACCCTAGTTCTGGAAGGTGGCGCTACCAAATTTTGCATTCGAAGCAAGCTGGCCAAGTCTTTTGTTTGCACAGGAAATGTCCAAGAACAACATTCAGAGCAGTCCATTTCATAATTTAAATGCAAGAAAAAAAACGAGTTCAATTTTCAGTCATAATATCTGAGCAAGAGAAAGATCAGTCGTCAGATCAAACAAGGATTAAGTCGGGACCATCAGATCTCATTGGAGAGAAATGGACTGTGGGAATGCATTGCAGGGATCTGGAAGGAAATTCAAGTTTCTACAAGTTGTGAGCCCACAATCACCCAGGATCGTTGATCTTCAATCAAGGGACACATGTCAGGTGCTCTCGTACTTTGGGAGGAAGCAAGTAGAAGCTGAGTGAGTAAAATACTCCCGAAGGCCCGAAGCTTAGAATTCATCTGGACCATCCATCAACGAGGACACGCGGCAGAATTCATCTAGAATTCATAGAGAGGATCTATTCTTAGAGAATAATCATCTTTATTTTATTCTTTTATTCTTCTCTTCATCATTATACAAATATTTTGTTTGATAGGGATCTTAAATGACTTCATTGAGAAGATTGTTTATGACTCCATAGCCCACTGGTCCATCACTGATCTGCAGTGATATTTGTTGTATTTTCCTTTCTTTAAAGTCTTTTGGATCCACCTACTCAAACCATTTTTATCCATTTACTTTTTGATGGGTAGTGGGCTTATCCTCTAGTAGTCGGAGGGTGACTCTCAGTGCCAATAGATCCCACTTGGGATTTTTTTGTGGATGTGGTCAAGGAACAATATTACCCTTTTAGAAACTATGAATACCAATACATGAGATGGACCACACTGCGTCAAGAGAGGGGCCAAGTCGTGTCGAAGTTCACCAATACCTTCCATACTTTGCGCACCAAGCTAGGTATCAAAGACTCTAAGTGACATTTGGTTCTGAAATACCATGGGGCTCTACACAAATACATCCAAACTGAAATCAATTTTCTAGACATCTCATCACTCAATGCTGCTTAATATTGATATGTTGTTAAAATTGAGCAGAAATTTAAGGACCAGAAAAATCAGGCGTTCAGGTCTAAAAATACACAATATCCAAAGTATGGTAAAGACGGCCCTAACAACCAACCTTTAAAAAACCAATCCAAGCAATAGGAAAAGAAGGGTAATATAAATAAGAAGAAGTACACTGGAAAATGGTAGGATTTCTAGAAAATCCCCTGGCACAACACCGATCAATATTGCTCTAAATAGTCATTGGTGTCTGAGATCAAGGAGAAGGAGCCAAACCCTGATTCAGAATTTAATTCAGAAAATACCGATAGAATACATATCATCGATGCATACCCTACTGCTACTATCGCAACCGCAACAATTCAACCAAATCAACTAGCATATCCTGAAGAGGGGGGGTGCCTCTTTTATTCAAATATGTGGGTGAAGGGGACCCCATTGCATTTCATTGTTGATAGTGGAATCCATAATAACCTCATCTTAGCAAAGGTCGTTAAACAGTTGGGATTTTCGACAACACCACACCCGCAACCATACAACATTAGGTGGCTTCACCAGGGACAAGATCTTCGTGTCAGTGAACAATGTTGATTGTCATACGACATCCATCCTTTCAAGGATGAGGCATTATGTGATGTTTCCCCACTGTATGTCTGCGATGTTCTTTTTGTCCAACCATATATGTGGAAGCACCATGCTATTTATGAGTCTCGACCTTGTAGTGTCATTGTTACTCTGGGGGGTTATATCTATAGGATACTAGAGGTAGTTCCAACTATTGTCCCAACTAAACAGTGCCACAAGTTAGTATCTCATAATACAAAATTCAACTTCTTCACAATCTATTCAAAAGGTGAATAGAAGAACACCGCAACCATTGCAACCTCAGCCCAAGCACCTTTTATCCACCAGAAGAAGGTCGACAAGATTGCAGCAAAGCACAAAGATTCCTTCTTCACACATTAATCTCATGTAGCCAGACTAGTTAAAAGGTCAAACCCTTCCATCCACATGTTTGTGACAACCTTCAACAAGCTACATCATGCAAATTCTCCAACAAGGAAAGCAACTCATCAAGATGCAGATTCAAAAAACAGTTTCCCCTCTCCCCCGGGAACTCAACGCAAGGGAGACCATTTCTTCCTAATCAAGGAGGATTTATCTAGGAGGATATTGATGTCCACCCACCTATTCCAACTATATCAAAACTGTTTTCTGGAAACTTACTAGTTTTAGTAGTTTTTTAGTTCCTAAACTTCAGGGGCCATTTTGAGGGCCTAAATGATTTTTTTTCCGGGATCAATATCTTATTGATAGCCAAAGGCTTTGATTGATCCCCCCAAAAGAATATCCTCAAATATACCTTTACAACGAGTTATCATGTGCCCCAAATGGAGATCATATGCCAAAGTTACACCCCGGGGAAGTTGATACACCAAACTACCCAAAACGGGGTCCACAAAATTGTTGTCTTTTCATCTTCCGGGGTTAGGGTTTTGAATTTTCTTTATGATAAAAGAGCCTTTGGAGCCTCATTGTAAAATAATCTTCTTGGGAATGTGAGTAGGCATCACATCTCTTCTCAGAGATAAGATTCCACCATTCTAATGAGTCTTTCACTCTGTGTTTTTACAGTTTTCTACATTTCACACATTAATAGAAATTGTGTATTATTGTATCTATGTGTTTATGGTTGCATATATAATATATTATTTCTATATTATTGGATATCCGAGATATTTCTGTACATTTCTTTATTATATCTCTTCTCTCATTTCGTGCCGAAAATAATCTGGACCATTGGTAGCAGAGCATGTTTCTCTTGATCATTTTTCAGTGCATGTCCCCGATGAGTTCCGAGTATAGAAAGATGAGTCGCAATTGTGTCTCTCTTGATGAAAATTTCCCTCACATGCCCAAGAAACCCTCCATGGTGGAAGAAAATAAGAACAATGGAGAAAAATATTATATTAATATGTTGCTTGAGCAAGCTCTCACGTGATAGAGGGATGAAATGATGGAGAATTTTTCCCACATCCTTCAACGCTTTCCGATAACAATAGGAACGTCTTCATGAGGTGACCACTTTGGAGGCACCTCAACTTCAAGGTACATGTTAATTTTGAAATTTCTGTATTTGAAGGACATATAGATGCAGATGCCCTAGACAAATGGTTAAATTAGCTAGAAGGTTATTTCTCTATTCACAATTTTTTCAACAGGGAAAAGATCACCTTCGCACTCCCTAAGGCTCTCCCCCATGTCAAACATTTGTGGGAAACCTACACAGAGAAAATTTCCAAAGAGGATTCTGGAATATATGCGGTCAAGCCCACTTTTGATTGTTTTGTGGATCTGGTCAAGGAACAATATTACCTTGTTGGAAACTAAGTAGACCAGTACATGAGATGGACCACATTGAGTCAAGAGAGGGGCCAAGTCGTGTCAGAGTTCACCAATACCATTCATACCTTGCACACCAAGCTGTGTATAAAATACTCTAAGTGACATTTGGATCTTAAATACAGTGGGGATATACAAAGATAGATCCAAACTGAAATGGATTTTCCGGACATCGCATCACTCGGTGTTGCTTATCGATATGTTGCTAAAATCGAGCAGAAATTTAAGGACCCGGAAAAGTGGGAGTTCGGGTCTACAAATCTAGAACAACCAAAGTATGGTAAATACAACCCTAACAACGAGCCTTCATAAAACCAATCTAAGACACAGGAAAATAAGGGTAACAGAAAGATGAAGGACACTGGAAAATGGTGCAGTTTCCACAATAGCCCATGGTACAACACCGATGAATGTCGATCAAAACAATCATTGGTAGTCGAGATTAAAGACAAGGAGTTGAACCCTGATTCATAATCTAATTCAGAAAACACTGGTAGAAGACAGATCATCGACGTAGACCCCACTGCTACAATCACAACCACAACAATTCAACCAAAATAACTAGCAGATCCTAAAGAGGGGGAGATCCTCTTTCATTCACAGATGTGGGTGAAGGGTACCCATTGCATTTCATTGTTGATAGCAGAAGCTAGAAAAACCTCATCTCAGTAGAGGTCGTCAAACATTTCGGATTGTTGACAACACCACACCTGCAACCATACAACATTGAGTGGCTTCACCAGGGATGATATCTTCATGTCAGCCAGCAGTGTTGATTGTCATACAACATCCAATGCTTCAAGGATGAGGTATTATGTGATGTTTCCCTACTGGATGTCTGTGATGTTCTTTTGGGCCAACCATATATGTGGAAGCCTCATGTTATTTATGAGTCTCGAACTCGTAGTGTCATTGTTACTCTAGGGGGTCATCTCTACATGACACCACAGGTAGTTCCAACTATTGTCCCATCTAAACAATGTCGCATGGTAGTATCACATACTACAAAATTCATCTTCTTCACAATCTGTTCAAAAGGTGGATAGAAGAACACTGCAACCACTTCATCCTCAGCCCAAGCACCATCTATCCACCATAATAAGTTCAAAAATATTGCAGCAAAGTGAAAGATTCCTTCTACACACAGTAATCTCATGTAGCCAGACTGGTTAAAAATGTCCAACCCTTCCAGCTGCAGGTTCGTGACAACCTTCAACAAGCTACGTCGTGCAACTTCTCCAGCAAGGGAAACAACTCATCAAGATGCAAATTCAACAAATGATTTCCCCTCTCCCTCGGGCACTCAACGCAATGGATACCATTACTTCATAAAGAGGGAGGATTGATCCAGGTGGATATCGATGGCCACCCACCTATTCTAACTGGCTCAAAATAGTTTTCTGGAAACTTACTATTTTTAGCAGTTTTTCAATTCCTAAACTTCCAGGGCCATTTTGAGGGCCTAAATGAATGTTTTTTTTTATTGAACTCCACAATGATCATTGAAGGCTCTATTTAAGCCCCCAAAATGAATCTCCTCAATGATACCTTTCCAAGGAGCTATCGTATGCCAAATTTACGTCCCCAGGAAGTTGGTACACCAAACTACCAAAAACGGGGTCCACAAAATTGTTGGTTTTTCATCTTCCGAGGTTATGGTTTTGGATTTTATTTATGATAAAAGGCCTTTGGAGCTTCATTGTAAAATCATCTTATTGCAAATGCAAGTAGTCATCACATCTCTTCTTAGAGATAAGCTTCCACCATTCTAGCAAATCTTTCACTCTGTATTTTTACAATTATGTACATTCCGCACATTAATAGAAATTATGTATTACTATATCTATGTGTTTATGGTTTCATCTCTGATATATTTATATTATATTATTGGATATATCATATATTTTTGTACATTTATTTATTATATATCTTCTCTCATTTTGTGCTGAAAATAATTTGGATTAGTGGTATCAGAGCAAATTGCTCTTTATCCTTTTTCAGTGCATGTCCCCGACGAGGTCCGAGTATAGAAATTCAGGTCTCGATCTTGTCTCTCTTGAGGAAAATCACTCTCGCACACCCAATAAACCCTCCATGCTGGAAGAAAATAAAAATGACAGAGTAAAAGATTCGATTAATCTGTTACTTGAGCAAGATCTCACGCGACAGAGGGATGAAATGATGGAGAATTTTCCCCACATCCTTCAACGCTTTCCAATAAAAACATGCGCATATTCATCAAGAAGCGACTTTGGAGGCACCTCTCCTTTCAAGGTACACGTTAATTTTGATATTCTTTTATTTGAAGGACAGATAGATGTGGATTCCCTAGACAAATGGTTAAATTTGCTAGAAGGATATTTCTCTGTTCACAATTTTTCTGACAGGGAAAATATCACCTTCGCACTCCTTAAGGCTCTCCCCCATGTCAAACATTGGTGGGAAACTTACTGGGAGAAAAATTCCACAGAGGCATCTGGAATATATGGGGCCGAGCCCACTTGGAATTTTCTTGTGGATGTGGTCAACGAACAATATTACCCTGTTGGAAACTATGAAGACCAGTACATGAGATGGACCATGCTACATCAAGAGAGGGGCCAAGTTGTGTCGGAGTTCACCAATACCTTCCATACCTTGGGCACCAATCTAGGTATCAAATACTCTGACTGACATTTGGTTTTGAAATACAGTGGGGCTCTACAATGATACATCCAAACTGAAATAGATTTTCTACACATCTCATCACTTAGTGTTGCTTATTGATATGTTGTTAAAATCGAGCAGAAATTTAAGGACCAGAAAAAGAAGGAGTTCAGGTATAAAAATCTGGAACAACCAAAGTATGGTAAATACGGCCCTATAAACGAGCCTTCTGAAAACCAATCCAAGCCACGGGAAAAGAAGGGTAACAGAAAGACGAAGGACACTGGAAAATGGTGCAATTTCAACAACATCCCATGGTACAACACCAATGAATGTCGCTCAAAAAAATCATTAGTGGTCAAGATCAAAGACAAGGAGTCGAACCCTGATTCATAATCTAATTCAGAAAATACTGGTATAAGATAGATCATCTACGTAGACCCTCACTGTTACAGTCGTGATCACAACAATTCAACCAAAAGAAGCAGTAGATCATGAAGAGGGGGAGCACCTCTTTCATTCATAGATGTAGGTGAAGGGTACCCCATTGCATTTCATTATTGCTATAGTAGGAAAATCCCCTATGGACTACACTAGGGTTCAACATGTAGGCAGATGTAACCATCTAAAATTATCCTACCTTTCTAACTACCGCGAACATATCCCACATTCATATATGAAAGAAAAAGTGAAAAGATCGGGTAACTTTACCTTTTACACTGCGTCCGGTGTCGATCCTCTCACATTCGATAGATCCACTAACTACAAGCCTCTTCCCAAGGTTGGTCTGCATTCATAAACTGATAAACAGGAAACTACAAACATGCATATCATATATAAATCATGGGTTAGATGTTAGAATAAAGCATAAATCAAATGAGGTCAATTGAAACATCATATTTTGGGATAGGAAAATTATTTCTTTTATTGATATCAAAATGTTTACTTACAACAAAGGTCGGTGAATGAACCTGGTCCAGTCTCGTCTTCACAAAGCTCCAACTGCACTTCCATGTATCTTTCTCCTCTCACACTTCTTCAAGGGAAATGGAATAGGCTTATGATGGAGGGAAAAGGCAAGAATGGGAAATTCTGATGCAAATCTCACAAGGTGGCTGCAATTATTTGGGGCAAGGAAGGGATGTGAAACGGGAAGAGTTTCATTGTTCTTATGATTCTCTTAAGAATGAGACCCCAACACTTCCTTTTATATGACAAAAGGATGGTTATTCAGTTGGGTGACGGGCTATAGGTGGTGGATTAGTTGGGAAACTACCCAATAGCCCGTAATCTCAACGAATTCCTTGCAACCTTTTAATTTTTGCAACTTTTGTGAGTATACATGGGTTGTAATGGTGTAGCTAGCATATGTACATGAGTTGTAGTGGTGTAGAAGGCATGTCTACATGGGCAGTAGTTGTGCATGGCACGTACATCTTCAAAAATAGTGTTTTTAATAAGAGCTTCTCAGTGATGGCTTAGAAACAATAGCAAGTAAGAAGGCCAAATGCCAGGTATGCTTGTATGGAGAAATTTAGGGTTATAACATATGCCCCCTAATGTGTGAGATCAGAAGAGAATATGATGGCTGAAATACATTTCAAATATTCACCAATGTACGAAGCGAGTGAGCCCAGGACCAAAGTTTGAGAGGCGTCATGTGAAAAAATAACAATTTTCTCTCTGAGGCGGGCATACCTATGCTCGGGATGAAATAAATCATGGCTACCAATCAAATACAATGCGGATCCATATCATATAACTATATAAATTGTAGACTGTGAACAATACACAGCGGATCTACATCTCAAAATCAAAGATATACATGTATAGTATCCATATTCAAGAAGCCAATGACGCTTGATGGTTGGAGATGAGGCTTTCGGAGCTCGAGGAACAACTTCAAGATATTCAAACTCGGGTAGGAGTGTAATGTGAGTGTACAAATTCACTACCCAAAGGTCTTCGATGGCTTGTTCAGAATATAAAAGAGGATCTCGATGATTAGGTAGAGAACTTCATTGATTTTGAACTAGGACTTGATTGGACTTTTGGGATGGACATGCATGAGTTCAAGAGACAAACTGCAAAAAGGCCGACTCAGGTTGGGTAAAACTTCCCTTAGACAAGTGCATGACAAATGATCAAACTCAGACAACATGGCATTGACATAAGTTCATGATGCATGAGGCAACACAAACTCTCCATGTGTTTGGAAGGATAACCAAACAGAGGAGGACACAACTCTATGTAGTGAGAATAGCTTCCTAAGGTCATACTAGATCCTAATGCTTGACAAACAAATGGAAGGATGTGCTTTTTCCAAGGGTGACTCATTGTGCTACCAAAAAAGAAAATATATTTCCCATCCTCTTTTTGGGGTATATTTGATTTTTTTGTCTTTTTCAATATTTTTAAAGAGCTTAAAAAGAAATAAAAGAATCCTACGTTACAAACAAGGAACGAGTGTTGCAAGAATACTATTTCCAAGTGCAAGGAATACACTAATGCTTAGAGCAAGGAGACATGTGCAGGAAAAGGACACTCGGGGAAAATTCCTCCATGGGTCAAGGTTATAGGTCGTAGAGGCAAAGTGCTACAAGGCTTGTGTATAAGGCATGCTTCAAAGGTTCAGTTGAGAGCAACATGGAGACAACAATAGGCCAAAAATGCATAGATGCAAATGCAATAAGTAGGACATGATGAAACCCTCTTCAATGTATTTTTCACGAGCCCAAAGAAGGTAAGCTCGATGGCTTTTTCACGTTTAGAGAGTCTAAAAAAACGTAAAAGAAGACTCTTTTGGGGTACCTTTTTCGAAGGTAGTCTAGTGGGTTTGAAAAAGGGATAAAATAGCACCGAAAATACATCTATTCATAACCATTTTAATGAGTGTGACACAAACAAGATCACTCGACAATCTTCTCAATTTTAAGGAGTTTTAAAAGATCTCAACTATGGACTCCGTATAGGATGTTCTTCTGGACCAATTTAACGAGTGTGAAGGAGCAAAGTTACTTGGCGATCTTTTCAATTTTAAGGAGTCTGAAAAGAGATTAACTATGGACTCTATAAAGGATGTTCTTCTGAACCAATTTAATGAGTGTGAAGGAACAAGGTCACTTGGAAATATTTTCAATTTTAGGGAGTCTGAAAATAGCTTAACTATGGACTCTGTGGGGGTTCCTTTCTTGTAAATTTAGTCCCCCAGGCCCGAAAAAGAGTTAAAATTATACCTGAGAATACTCTTCTAGAGAACCGAAGCTCCTAGAGTAGACCTATTTTTGTAAAATTGACCATCCGGACTGAAAATGGGGTAAACTACCACCAGAGAGATGTGCCTTCCAATTTTGGTTTGGTGACCATGAAGGACAACAAGATCGCTCGGCAATATTTTCATGTTTAGAGAGTCTGAAAGGGCTTAAAAGAAGACTCATTTTCTGGGAGTCCCGAGGGTGAGCCCAAGAGTGATGATACATTGGAAGTATATGGCTCAATATCATAATCAGGATAGGACTAACAAGGACTCTCAAGCCTAAAGTCATTAACGACGGCATGGACGCCAAAATGCAATAAGGATCTAACTAGGGCATCCATGTAAAGGTGGGCTCTACCACTAAACTACGACACTTATAAAGCAACAATGACAGTTTCATGTTGCAGTTAAATGGGATTGATCCTATGGAAACGAGGAAAAGACAATGAGATGTAGAAAGTGGAGGTGGAATCCTAACTTGAATGCAAAAAGTTGGAAAAAATGACTTTTACCAAAGGACCTTTAAAAGTGACCCATCTCCCGAAAATGTTTTCCAAGCCAAAAGTGAAGTGTATCATAACATCTAATGAGAAACTCAAGAACTACACTAGATAATGTTCAAGCCAGAAAAAATGACAAAAGGGTTCAAAAAAGTGGCAAAAAAGGCCAAAAACGTCAATAAATAGAGGTTGACAGCTCATTTTCACCATTGCAAATTGAGAATTTTACCAAAAAGATAAAGAGACCCCTTTTCTAAAAGAGTTTATTCTCAGAGCTTCAGAGGACAAAACAAAATTCCGCTCAGACCAAGTAAGTACAAAACAACCCCTCTTGCATTTCCATACTTCTTTATTCTTTTATTTTAGTTTTTTTGGGGGGCGCTCCCTCCTAAAAAATCGAGGCCCTGCATGTATGCAGGTTGTCCAAGTACATACCATGTATGCCTTCTAGAAGAAAAAAATCTGCCCACGTGCATACATGACTGTGTCCAAGACAACCCACGTACACCCTAAATAACATGGAAAAATGAAGATACAAGAGCTAACTCCCTCCATGAACTTGTCATTTGATAGGATGTATGTCCACTGGAGAGAGAGGGAGCATGAAGACATTGATATATTGGTTGAAGAGGACCCTATTGTCATCTCCACAGTGAAACACTATGGGTTGTGGAAGTTCTTCTAGTGTCCACTCATGAGGGAACAACCCAGGCTGTTGAATGCCTTTATGGATTATTGGCACCCCGACGCAGATGCATTTATGCTTGAGGGGAAGTCGTTGACTCCAACGACTAAGGACATATATTTTGTGACTGGGATCTCGAGGAGAGGGGAACCAGACATCTTGCATTCTTTTCCCCCCGTGCCTCACAACATCATCGAGATGATCGGACTACATTGTGAGGTTGGCACTAAGAAAGTAGGTTCTTAGGTGCCAATCTACAAGATCAACAACCTATCACTAAAAGTGATAGTTTTACTCATTGGATGGATCACTAGATCTGCAAAATTACATCAGACCTCCCGGGAACACATGTATTGTGTAGTGCAATGCTTAAATGCATGAGTGTTCGATTGGAGCACGACCATGCTTGACTGCATGAAGAGACAACTTATAGAGTGTCGTGGGTGAAGTAACAAAAACTTCAGGTTTGGTACCATTTTATTCTCATTATTCTTAGAGAGGGTACCCAGCATGAGTCCATGAGAGACATTATAGGGGCATGTGGCCTCCTTCCCAACAGTGTGTAGGCGGGCGGCACTGCTACCGCGACAGGGGGGAGGAAGGATAATAGAGGCCTTTGACGATACATTCTTTGAATGGTGGGAACGACAGATTCTGGAAATAGAGGACTACCCCTATGTCAGGATCAATTTTTCCAGGGATCCAAACGTGCACGTACCTCCTAGAGACGAGAGAGGAGATATAGGTACGTTTGTTTTTAAAGTTATTTTATTTTTAATTTATTTTTATATATCATTTTTATGTGAATAAAAGTATCTGACAACTATGTATCTGTTATGTACAAATGTGGGACCAATGCATCCAGCAGACTTCTCAAGGACCAAGCGGTGTCCTCGACCAGAGACAGTTTCAGCAGCAGCCGCTGAACCAACAGCAGCACTAGCAAGGGGACCTCCAACCAGAGAGGCTGAGAGAGTTTTGAGACAGGTGGAGCAGAACCTCACCATGCTCACTCGTGTAGTTGACATGGTTGAGATCGAGGATCTCCCACCATCAATGCAGCCTCACGTAGTTGGGGTGCCACAAACCTAGGTACAACTCTTCCGGCATTTGGAGAATGTCATTGTTCACTATGGTGGGGCCAACAGGCCCTGTGATTAACTAGGATGGAACACTTACATGCCGAGGGCACTCTTTTTGTATATTTTTTAGGGCATAAGCCCCGTGATGTATACCGGATTTATATTTTTGAGGCGTTCGCACCCACCTATGTACTCTTAGACTTTTGATATATATATATGTGTGTGTGTGTGTGTGTGTGTGTGTGTGTGTGTGTGTGTGTGTTTACATATTTTATGTCTTATAGATCACATTTTTACAATGTATGTACATGTGTATGTGTGTGCTTATTTTTATGTGTGTGCAATATGCCAATCCAATACTTGATTAGCTAGAGTATTTGTCATTTGATTTAATCTCCCAGGAACATGGATATATGTAATGTAATCAAAGCAATGTTATAAGAGATGTACCCTAAGGAATCATTGGTGTAAAGAAGGATCATAAACACAGTAAACCCCATTTAACTAGTACACAACCAACTGTGCATCTAAGTAGACTCGGAGGTGAGAGATGCCATGTGACAAAGCATCACAAAGCAACTCCATCACTACATTGTACTCAACGACATTTTTTGTGGCAAAACCTAGATAGATACCTCAAGAAGATACCAACTAGTCCTAAGGCATGAAGATCACCCAAGTTGTGGAAGAAATCCTCTGAGTGTGTCAACTAGTGTCTTCCGCGAACCCAATGAACACCTATGGTTCACTTGAAATCTTCCACAGTGAAAAATATGACATAAATAATGACACATCCATAAAAAAAAAAGACAAAAACTAATTGTATAAGATCTATACATATGTCCAAGAAGTCACCCAAGGCGACCCACCTATGAGTAATAATTCTTGAGGTAGAGAAAACTTCTAGTCTCCGCTAAAGAGTTTCCCTCAAATTCAACCAGATGAAAAGTGCCCTTCTTTAGTACCTCCTTCACAATGAAAGGTCTGAACCACATGGATTTGAACTTGCCTGCCCGCAAGGGATCCTTATCTTGGTCGTAGACCAGGACAAGGTCGCCTTTAGAAAAAATCCGAGGATGAAAAGACCGATCATACTGACACTAGACTCGTTTCTTGTAAGCCTCATTGGCCAAGGTTGCATCATGGCGTTTCTCTTCAAGATGCTCAGGATATAATAAGAATTCCTCAAGCGGTGAAGTGTCTGGAAATAACTGTACTACCAACTTTAGAGATGGGATCTGGCACTCTATTGGAAAGATTGCTTCCATCTCGTAAACAAGTTGAAAAGGTGAGAAACCGGTGGCAGTCTTTACAAATAATCGGTAGGAAAATAATGTCAAGTACAACATCAAATGCCAATTCAACTTTGAAGAATTGATCGTTCACTGTAGAATAGTCTTGAGGGACTTGTTCACAACTTCCACCTGACCATTTTCTTGTGGGTAGTAGGGTGATGAATTCTCTTGCCTCAACCCAAGATTTGACATTAACTCAGACATCATTTTGTTCTGAAAGTGACTACCATGGTCAGTGACAATCTCCTTTGGGATGCCAAACCTTTCTATTATCAAAATGAAAATAAAGAGAGTTGATGTCTCGTCATCATTATTGAATGTTGGCATAGCCTCGACCCACTTTGTGAAGTAGTCTACTGCTACGATGATATAACGATGCCCCCTGGCTGAAGCCAGGTGGCATGTAGTAAAATTAATCCCCCCACTTGGTGAAGGGACCAACAGTAATGACGGGAAACATGGGAGCAATATGTGACCTCATCTTCCGAGAGAAGATTTGACACGGGTGGCACTTCTTGACCGATTCAACGCAATCCTTGATTAACTTCGACCAAAAGTAATCGGCTCATAGAATCTTTTGGGTTGTTTCCAACCCAGAAAAATGAACACCACATGCTCTAGTGTGGCAGTCATTAAGAACAAGTTATACTTCTTCATGAATGAGGCACCGACGAAGTATGAAATATACACCTCAAAAATACAAGGTGTCATCGAGTATGAGATATTTTTTTGCCTGATAACGTAAATGTCGACGCTCATCGTGAGAAGTAGAGGCAGGGCACTTCAAAGTATGGATATAGACTAGTATATCTCCATACCATGGGTCCGAAGATGAAATCAAAAAAATATCTCCTTTAATCAGTGATTCCTTGGGTGTAACATCACCTGATTCGAATGGAAGTTCTGAGATAAGTTCCGCAAAGACTAGTGACTTTTTGGATTTCACGGAAACAAAATCCAAGTCAAATTCCTGGAGGATAACGATCCATATACTGATCTTTCCACCGATGATGCGTCATGTGAAAACATATTGAAACAGATTCACAATGGTGGTCTTACAAAGTAGAATATAATGATAGAATTGTTGGACAGCGTGCATTGTTGCCAACGCAAGCTTCTCAACATGGGAGTAGTTGAGTTCTGGTCCAACTAGGCCTCGAATCAGGAAATATATCACATTCTCTTTGAGCAGATCATCCTCTTGAACCAATACCATATCGACGATCAACTCTACATCATCCAAGTACAATAAGAAATCTTTATTATAATTGGGAGGCCGAAGCAGAGGGGCAGACATGAAGGCATGTTTCAATGCTTTGAAAGAGCATTGAGTGGCTTCATCCCAATGGAAAGGGACTCCCTTCTTCAGTAAACACATGAACCCTTTAGTGATTTACCCTTTACCCTGTAATATTTGAAGCTAAGTGACTATTCATGGGGGAGGCAACTGAACTATCTCCTCAACCTTTAGAGGATTGACCATGATCCCTTTTGTTGAAACTATGAAACCTAGCAGGCGACTTGATGTCACGCAGAAACTGCACTTGTTTGGATTCAAGTGAATCCAATAGTAGTGACATCGCTCAAATATTAGTTAGAGGTCTATGGGATTATCAACTCTCTTATGAGATCGTGATGCTAAATCATCAAGATAAGCCTCAACTATGTGTCTTAGGTCGTGGAAAGAAAAATATATGGCCAGCTAAAAAGTGGCTCTAGAATTCTTCAGGACAAAAGGTATCTTCCGATAAGCAAATGTACCCCATGGATAGATAAAATTTGTTTTATGCTGGTCTTCGGGCTTAATATATATCTGATTGTATCACGAAAAACAATCCATGAAAGAAAAGACCTCATAGCCTGCACACTCATCGACAATCTGGTCAATGAACAGGGTGGGGAAATTATCCTTTGGACAGACCTTGTTCAAATCATGGAAGTCCAGACATACGTGAATCGTTCCCTGCTTTTTGTTGACCAGAAAGTGATTTGACACCCATCGAGTCAACTGAATGGGGTAGATGAAACCGGCTTTGAGCAGTTTCTCTACTTCAGCCTTAATAGTTGTTTCTTTCTAAGGATTCACTGAACGAATCTTCTGTCGGACCGGCTTGGTGTCAGGATAAGTCATTATTTCATGATCGATGATTCTGGTATCAATGCCTGCATTTCCTCGTAAGACCAAGAAAAAACATCGTAGAATTCCTTAAACAAATCTGTATAGATCTTAATCTCCTCAAGGGAGAACTCCACTCCGACAAAGACATTCTCCATGACGCCAGGGGTTATGGAGATGTCAATAGGTATCATTTCAGCAATGGTTTCCATATTACCCTTGGCATAAACTATGTGCATAGCCATAGGATTAATAATACAAGACCTATCTCCAGTCATAGTCAACATGAATTCACCTGCCTCTATTCTTCTTAACTTTGGGAGGAAATAAGATCTGTGATGGAGATCATCCTAGGGTCTGTCTGGACTGGTTAATGCTTATAAAATCGCCTCATCAGAGGGAAAGACAAATTCTAAAGAATCAGTAGTGACGAGGGAACCTTGAGCCCAGATAGGCTTGAGAAGTGGATCTAACTCTCATGCAGGAGTCAGGTCGGGGTTGGCCGAAGCTTTCTGGACAACACTATATGCAAATTCTTCCACGGACAAGGGCATGGCCATGCTAGGATGCCCTGTCCCTTACATCAAAGTCGATGGGGATGGAATATTCCACATATCACTAAATTAAGTTGTACGAAATGATGAAACTTGAAATATTTCAGCCCTAGGTTGGTCGGGGACAACCGATATCATCTTGACATTGCCAAAAGGAGGCAGGTAATCGAAAGTTCCCATCAAAGGAGGGCACAAACCAACCCCCACATGACGAGGTCAGGTTGAGTGTTAACAATCATCGGGACCGTGGATGCCCTCGATGAAGGGTCAGGCCAAGAGAAGGACAACTGATCAATGGTTACAATTCGGCCCTTGTGTGGAAACAAAAAGACCTAAAAAATTGTGGAAACCACTGCATGCATAGCATAGGTCCAACTCCTTCCTAACAATAGGTTGTAGTTGAGAGGCAAAAAAACCACTTCAACTTCGATGCACATGATCTTCCCTCTTAACTGCACAGGGAAAGAAGGGATGATTCCATGTGGTCTGAAAGAATGAACGTCGAAAGCAGTAAGAAGAGTAGGTGATGGAGACAAAATGGGTTGGCCAATGTCCTTCCAACACTCCAACGACATCACGCATGACGAGGTGCCCTCATCAACCACCCTGCAAAAAATGATCCGAGTAAAATATTTCATGGGGTGACCCACTACTATATGAAACGCAACGTCGTATGGAAGATGAGGTTTCAAGTCAGTCGTATCAATCATGATCATTCCCGAATTACAAGTCTCAACAAATCCTAAGGCAGCTAACAGATCCTTTCTCTATGAAGGGCGGATCAGGATACCTCCAAAGCAGACATCACGCGAGGGGTTTGTGACAAATCCTCCACCACAGAGTAGTTTTGGGTGACCCTTGCATTCATATTATGCAAACCTTTATTGAACACCCCTTTCAGGATGTGTGTCATTTTTTTTCCCATCGTCTTCTCAATATGGAGAGGAGCAAATGAGTTTATGGTTTCCTTACCCTTTTTAATAGATTCTAACTTTCCGTAGTCATGTTCCCTAGTTTCTATGAAATCATCACCTTTCAACATATAAATTTTCATGGCCGAGGGATTACTAGAAGACGAAGGGGGTCGCTGACTACCCCCATCTGCGTTTGTAGAGGCTTGAGTCAAATTTTTCCCATGAGGAAATGGGTTTGTTAACACAACAGGTTGTTGTTGTGCCAATAACTTCTAGGCCTCTGCAAGCCAAGGGCACAGGTGAGTCAGATGGTGTTTCGTGCAAAGGTTACATAGATACTTCGACTTTCTTCTCTCTGTGTTTCCCCCGCCAACATTGCTGGTGGGTTTTTTATCCCCCTTACCCTTCTTGTTTCGCTGTTTTCTCTTTCTATTAGGCTACTAGTTGGCCTTCGAGTTCGTCAAATGCACACTATGTGCGTCCAACGTTTGGGTAGGGGGAGCAGCCAAACTAGAGGTTTGGCTAGCCATTGTTTGCTATATCGATAACTGTTGCAATTGATTCAATATTTGATCAATGGGATTTTCTTGTGTTGAACCAACTATGCCATCGACATGTGGTCTAAACTTGTGTTTGTCCTTGTCAAGGATGGACCATTTGGAAAAACCTAGTAGATTAAACCAAACTAAGAGTATATCATTTCAAGCTATTGAGCTCTCATTATCCCCTCTTCCTTTGAAAACACTCCCGACGTTGAAATGTCTTTGGATACCTGAGGTACCAAAGACTTGAGGAACCACTCTAGTAGGAAATATGGTTGACCCGGTACTTTTATCAAACTCTTCCGATGTCGCCATTGATCTGAGATATGATTGACCTTTGTTTGCTCAAAGTTGGCCAGCAATTTGGTCCCGCAATCATATCTCACAGGTAGTTGGAAATGGTTAGAAAAACCATCGCCAAATCGCTAAAGTAAGAGTATTTTGAGTGGTCAAGTTTGATGTACCATTTCGTGGCACTCCCAATGAGGGTGCGTTGAAACAGATGCAAATGGACTGATTTGTCCTCTAGAGAGTTCAACAAGCACCATAGGTGAAAGGTGGTCAGGTGATCGCCTGGACCTTCATTAGGCTTACCTTTGAACTTCAGAATGTCCAAGGGAAACTTCGTCGACATGAGAGGCCAATGCGGATCATGATAGATTGAGTCATTTAACAACCTTGACAAGTATGGAAAATGTAGCATCGCCAGAAACAATAGTTTGGGTTGTTGACTATGTATAGGAAGAAAATATCCTCGAGTCTAATTGGCACCAGGCTGTCAAGAAAAGTTGGTTTGTTGGCCAGGGTTCTGGTAAATACCATGGCCTTGGCCAGCGAATGGATACTACCTTTGTTGGGAACTCATCAGCTGATTCTCATAAGTGGAGGTTGAGGGCTGGGTGGGGATTTCTCCCTGTGTTGTGTTCCAAATATTCTGGAAAGGGTTTCCCCCTGTCGATCCGATGGGCATAGCTACTGAGCCTTGCCCAGGGATCCATTGACCATGGAATGGTTTTCCCCTAGTCGGCATCCCTGATGAGGGAACTGATCCCTGCCATGGATTCCAGATTCCTTGTGAGGAGAAGACTCATGTGTTTTCCCCCTATGTAGGAATAGTACCCTACATAATATTTTGTGGTCCAAAACCAGGGTTTCCCCCAGCCGGGATGGCAGCTGATGAGAAAGAGTTATTTCCAAACACGTCGAACAAATAGAATGACATTGAACCGACCGACGTGGTGTAGGAAGAATGTCCTATACTACCTGCTCCGAACAAGTTTTAGTTCATGTTCGGCCTGACAGGTTGTTGGGGAGAACCGTTGAGCGGGGGGAAGAAGGAGGTATATGACCTTCGTCGTAAGGGATAATGTTATAAGGGGATAAGGTGCCCCCCATGAACCTTTTCAGAGGAGCGTTTGAGCTCCCTGCCCCCAGACCCATGGTCTATAGGGTGGAGTAGGTGAGGACGGAGTTTGTATCAAAGTTGGGCATCCTGTATGAAAATGGAGGACCCAGCACACTTTGTGTGAACGGTGCAATGATCATTTCCATAGACGAAATTGGACCACTGCTCGAAGTAGAGGCGGTCGAGACCATTGTGGTTCGGACCGGCGAAGGTGGGTTAGGAGGTGGAATGCCACTAGTGGTGGCATTTTTTGAGGGAGTGTGAGGACTCCCAGACGAAGTAGAAACATTTTCTTCCACCATTGTTTGCAGGACTATCTAACGCTCGTGATGTGTTTCCCTTGGAGGGAAAGTTGTATAAAAAGTGGTGTGAACAAGTCTGTGATCGGACGATTAAATGGATCAAGAGCTTCCTCTCCAAGGTTATAAATAGTTGGTTCCTCCAGATACGAGTGTTCTCCTCTTAGAGCTGGCTCAGGAATAGTTTCTTGTGGCCCGGTCGCCTCAAATGACCCTTGTTGGTCAAGTCTTCACCGTAACAATGGCGGTGGTGGATCCAATGTAACCGACGGTAGGCCCAGAAGCCTTCACGGTCGATAGAGCTCTTGATCTTCCAATTTGTGAGAATATCAACAACAGAGTAAGGAATTTTCTAACATTGACGACCAAGCACACACTAGAAAAGTTCCTACAAGATAAATCAAGAAAACCACTATCTAGTTTGAAGAACAGTTATGCTAGCCAACACTAGAGAAACTTACCAGTGCAAGTGCAACTCGAACATGGAATCATCCTCCGGGTATACTCTGCAAAGCATGGCCTGACGTCTACCTTAGGTACCGTGGTATACCCCAGCAGTCACCTGTGTAAGTCCCTAAAATAAAGGCAACTAGGCTTCCATCTCGCGAACAGTCACCAGGTCGGTACAATCGACAGTCGGGTGGACCGCAATGAGCAGGGTAAAAAAGCCTGAAACCTACCGAGGGTTTCAGAAGCAAGTGGTCTGGAAGACAACTGAGAATCCCAAATGGATTCGGGGTCCAAGAAGCTCTGTAGGAAAATGCAACCAACAGTATCCCATGACAAGTGCTCAATATGTGTTCCCCACTATGCTTGGTCCGACTTTGGAGGGGTTATCCTCTCTACCTTTCCACACGCGACCTCATGTTTAGCCCATGTGTTAGAGGGGTGTCCCAAATAACTTTCATGTTTACTGGAATTTTTACATGTAAATCCTAAACTTGTACAATATCTATTGTAAATACATATTCATAAAAGAATAGAAAAGATACAATGGAAAATACAAACATTACACAGAGAGTTTTCCTTTGGAAACCCAAACCAGGAAAACCAGCATATTCTATATTCATTCATTGTGTTACAATGTTTACAATACAAAATACATATAGGATCCAAAGGCATCAAAAACCCTAACCCAATGACCTGGATTAGTCCAAAACCCTAATTCCTTAACTAGAAATAGAAAACCATCGGCAAAGAAACCATGTGTCAAAAAACCACCTAAATATAATTTGGTCCTGAAAAATGTGGTTTCGGAAAATATGGACCTGAAAAATGCGGTCCCGAAAAATGAAACTACTACTCGTGCAAAGAATATAACACATACCCAACATTCTCCCACTTTTTGTTTTCTTTGCATACAGGGGGTTACAGGGTTACATAGTCAACAATCTAGGGCAGCAATGGCCATGGATCCTCTACACCAAGAGAACTTCTTAGTACTCACATATTTTGTTAATGAGTCTGCAACATTCTTCAAAGTGTCCACCTTCATCAGTGATACTTTCTTTTCTTCAATCATGTCTCTGACAAAGTGATATTGAACATAAATATGCTTTGTCTTTGAATGATAAGTTAGGTTCTTCGCCAGGAAAATTGCACTTTGACTGTCACACTTTATCCTTATAGCTTGTTTTACCAACCCAATACCTGAACATAGTCTTTGTAACCATATTGCTTCCTTACTTGCATGAGTGGATGCCGTGTATTCAACTTCTGTATTTAAAAGTGCCACTACAGCCTATCTTTTTCTCATCCAACTTATCTCTCCTCCAAACAGGTTAAACACATACCCACTTGTAGATCTCCTACGATCCAAATATCCTATGATCCAGATCTCCATCCTAGTCTGCATCCACAAAGCCATGTATATCCACCACTCTGTCCAGTTCTAGTCTTCCTTCGTAGCACAATCCATAGCTAGCAATGCCACGCAAATACCTGGAAACCCTTTTTACTACTGTCCAATGCTCCTTCCCTAGTTTTGACATATACATGCTCAAAACTCCCACTGTATGTGCAATGTTCAATCTAGTACAGACCATTGCATACATCAATCTTCCAATTGCACTCTCATATGGAACATGATACATGTCCTCCTCTTCTTTGTGTGTCTTGGAGTATTGATCCGCGGATAACTTTACACCAATAGGAATAGGAACCTTGACCGGTTTACATTCCTTCATATTAAACCTCTGCAATATTGTCTCGGCATATTTTCTTTGATTTAACTAGAATTTCCTCCTTTTTCGATCTCTTTTAATTTCCATTCCCAAAATGAAATTTGAAGCACTGAGATCCTTCATGTCAAATTTAGAGGACAACTGAGTTTTCACATCTTGGATAATATCTTTGTTGTTTCCTATCAGAAACATGTCATCCACATATAAGACCAAATAAATCAAATGATCACCAATTAATTTAAAATACACATAGTGATCCTCTTTGCTTCTTGTGAAGCCAAGTCCCAGCATAGAAGTATCAAATTTTTTATACCACATCCTTGGTGATTGTTTTAAACCATATAGGGACTTTTTTAGCTTGCATACTAGCTCCTTCTTTCCTTTCACAGCATAACCTTATGACTGCTTCATATAGATTTCTTCTTCTAGATCCCCATGCAGGAATGTTGTCTTCACATCCATCTATTCTAATCAAAATCAAATGAAACAGCAATAGATGACAGAAATATTATAGAGGTTAACTTGGCAACAAGAGAAACAATCTCACCAAAATCAATTCCCTCAACCTGGGAATAACCCTTTGCTACTAACTGAATTTTGTATTTCTCCACTTTTCCTTCTGCATTTAGATTCTTTTTAAATACCCATTTGTTGCTAATGGGGTTTCTTCCAGTTGGGAACTCAACTAGATCCCACGCCTCATTCTTATCCAAATATGCCATTTCTTCTTCCATGGCCCTTTTCCAGAGATTTCCATCCTCTGAATCCACTGCCTCCCTGATAGTTCTAGGATCATCATCAGTAATAGACA
>JZKD02S2393038.1:598886-625588 GCA_000966675.3 Picea glauca
TAACAACATCCTTCATTTCTCTAAATACCACATCTCGGCTATACACTACCTTCTTAGTTTCTGGGTTCCAAAGATTATAACCTTTGAGACCATATTTATATCCAATAAAGATACAGTTTTCAGCCTTCTTATCCATCTTACTCGTGTTTTCCTTTGGAACATGAACATATGCATCGCATCCAAATACCTTAAGATGCGTGAGAGAAGGTTCCTTACTAGTCCATACCTCTTGTGGAGTCTTGTCATCCAACATTGATGAGGGTGATCTGTTGACTAGATAACATGCAATACCCACTGCCTCTACCCATAATTATTGCCCTAACCTGGCACCACTAAGCATACACCTTGATTTTCCCATTAGTGTCATATTCATCCTTTCTGCAACTCCATTCTGCTGAGGTGTATATGGAGTATTCTTTTTATTTTCTATACCGCACTTCTTACAGAATTCTTCAAATTCATTCCCACAGAACTCTCCATCGTTATCTGTCCTTAGCACCTTCATTATTTTCTCTGTTTGATTTCAACAAGAGCCTTAAACTCTTTAAACCTTTCAAAGAGTTTAGAATTCTTCCTGAGAAAATATATCCAAGTTTTCCTCAAGAAGTCATTTATAAATGAGACATAGTACACATATTTTCCCAATGATGGGACCGACACGAGTCCAAAAACATCACTGTGAACTAGCTGTAAAATTCCTTCTGCCCTCGTTGCACCAGAGGGTAATCTTACCTGATTATGATTCCCATATAGACAATGTTCACAGAAATCAAAATCCAGAGAGAAGATAGACATACCTTCAATCATACCTTTACCGTGTAGTAGTCGAAGACCCTTCTCTCCGATATGCCCCAGTCTTTGATGCCACAACATAAAATTTTCTCCATAGACTGTAGGAGTTCTTTCTTCTTCAAATCCAATATCAGGAACAATGGAGCTATTGCACCCATCACTAATATTTCTTCCTAGAAGCTTATATAGAGTTCCAAACTAAACTCCCTTCATCAACACCATTGCTCTTCGAACCATCTTACAAGTTCCCTTTTCAAATATTGTTTTTACCCCTGCATCTTCCATTTTTCATACAAAAATCAAATTTCTGTCCATACCTTGGATGTGCAGAACACCGAGCAGTGTTCTAATCCTTCCATCTATGAGCCTTAGCTTGACCTTTCCTCTTTCTATGATTCTGGTTGTCTAATCATTACCTAAGGAAACATTACCTCCATCATACCTTTCATATTCGCAGAACCACTCCCTGTGGGCAGTCATATGAAAGGATGCACCAGAGTCAATAAACCATTCCTCATGATCTGCATGTGTGATTGAAGAGGCCAAGTACACATCTTCTCCTTCTTCCTTGGAGGTCTTTTCTTCTGTAGAAGAAGATTCTTCAGATCCCTTCTTTTTCTCATCTTTGGATCTACACTACTTCTTATAGTGCCCTTCTTTTCCACATCTCCAACATACCCTTACAAACTTTCCGGTAGATTTAGATCTACCTTTAGACTTAGATCTCCAACTTGAGAAACTAGATCTATTTATTTCCTGGGAACATCCCCTTGCAAATAATGCGTCTATGCTATGTCCTTCCATATTCTTTCATCTCATATCCTCCGAAAACAAGGATGATACCACTTCCTCAAACTTCAAAGAAGTTGTATTACTACCTATGGCCACAACCAGACTATCCCATGAGTCTGGTAAAGAACAAAACAAACTGATACATTTATCTTTATTTGAAATTTTAATATCAACAGATACTAACTAACATACCACAGTATTGAAGTCGTTCAAATGATCTTCCACCGAGTCTCCATCTCTCATCCTGAGGTTATTCATCTTCTTGCTCAGGAATAGTTTATTTACTAGGGAATTAGATTGATACAACTTCCCCAACTTTTCCCATAAATCCTTGGTTGTATCTTCCTCTGACACATTCAGTAATACTGAATCGGAGAGACATAGTTTGATTGTGCTCTTTGCCTTTCGATCCAACTTTTTCTAGTCATATGCAGAAGTTCCTGTAGGTGCAGTACATGGATCTACTACGATCCATTGATCTCTGCCCACCAACAGATCTTCCATCTTGAGCTTCCACAACTCAAAACTTTTCCCATTAAACTTCTCAATCTCCATATTCGAATTGCTTTCCATTTATTTTCACCTGAAAAACAACACCGTGGATCTCCTACTATAACAAGGCTTATCACAATCCCGAGCCAAACCCTTGACCACAAAGGTATCCCCCTGAAGACAATAAATCTCTGATACCAAATTTAAATCCTAACCTTGTACAATATCTACTGTAAATAGATATTCAGAAAAGAACAGAAAAGATACAATGGAAAATACAAACATTACACATAGATTTTTCCCTTGGAAACCCAAACCGGGAAAACCAACATATTCTATATTCATTCATTGTGTTACAATGTTTACAATACAAAATACATATAGGATCCAGCGGCATCAAAAACCCTAACCCAATGACCTGGATTAGTCCAAAACCCTAATTCCTTAACCGGAAAATGAAAACCATCGGTAAAGAAACCATGTGCCGAAAAACCACCTAAATATAATGCAATCCCAAAAAATGTAGTTCTGGAAAATATAACACATACCCAACATTACACTCCCTAGCACTGACTCCAATGTTTTTCTGTAAGCCTTGAAGAGTTTCCTCTCCAACCTAATTCAAGGCTCTAGCCTAGACTAGTTGATTGACCCTACAAACATAAAGTCTAGTTGATTTTAAATTAGCGTTAATTTTAAATGGCTTGTTTTAAGTCAAGGAAATGACAATGAAACTAGTGGTGTGTTTTGAGAGATGAAGAAGGAGAAACAAATGAAACTAAAACCAAAATTACTTCTATTTGACAAATAAAGATTCACAACTACCTCTTTAACCAAATTTTCATAACTACTTTTTCTAATATCTTTTAAAGGAAAACCTAAAATGAATTTTCGCTCGACCTCGAGCTACTTAATGTTCTAAGAAATTAGTAAAGAACTTAAGAAAAGAACTCTTATTCCTAACAAGAAAAATAATCAACCCAACTACTGAACCAAACTAAGAAATGAAAACTTTTCAATTCTTTTTTTTTTATGCTTCAAACAAGACACTTGAAATAAATTCTTTTTCTTTTTCTTTAACGCAAGTGAAAGGGGAAAAAGTGAAAAACAAGACAAGACTGAGAAATGACCTCTAGCCCACTGCTGATGGTAGGGAGTCACTAAATACACCTAATAGGCTAATAAAAAAGACTTGAAGACTTGCCTAAAACCATTTCAAACTAAACACAAGAAATCTTTGAAAATATAACCAAAATGACATCAAACCCAGGCTTCGACTGTAAAAACAAAGACATTGTACTCAATCAAGAAACCCTGAGAAGTCAGTCTTCAATCAGGGAAGAGGTTGATTGCCTTTTCTTAAAGAAAAATTTCTTGACATAGGTACGCAACTAATACTTCAACAACCTGCATATGTACGCGGGTTGTTTAAAAGCAGGGTGTGTATGTATGCGTGCAGGCCCACTACAGGCTGCGTACACCCCTGTAACTTCTCAAAAAAGAAAAAAAAACAGGTGGACTGATAGGGCAGGGAGAACTGGTATGGCACCAATAGGTGACCAAAATCCCTTAAAGACTCATCAGACTCAGAAGGAAACTTAAAAGGTAAAAACCAATCAAACACCCATAAAATCCCCTAAAACCCTAGAGGTTTCCCCAGTATGGTCGCCAGTTCTTCTATAGCGGGAAAACCCCCCTATGGACTACACTAGGGTTCAACATGTAGGCATATCTAACCATCTAAAACTATCCTACATTTATAACTACCCCGAACATGCCCCACGTTCATATATGAAAGACAAAGTTAAAAGATCAGGTAACTTTACCTTTTACTTCGCGTTCAGTGTCGATCCTCTCACGGTTGATAGCTCTGCTGACTACAAGCCTCCTCCCAAGGTTGGTCTGCATTCATAAATAGATAAACATGATACTAAAAACATGCATATAATATATAAATCATGGGTTATATGTTATCATAAATCATAAATCAAATGAAGACATTTGACAAGTTATATTTCGGGACGGGAAAAGTATTTATTGTATTGATATCACAATGTTTACTTACAACAAAGGTCGAGGACTGCTCCACGAACCTAGTTCAGGATCCTCTTCAAAAAGATCCAACTACACTTCCATGTATCTTTCTCCTCTCACACTTATTCTAGGGAAATGGAATAAGCTTATGGTGGAGGAAAAAGGAAAGAATGGGAAATTATGATGCAAATCTCACAAGGTGGTTGCAATTATTTGGGGGAAGGAGGGGATATGAAATGGGAAAAGTTTCATTGTTCTTGTGCTTCTCTTAGGATTGAGACCCCAACACCTCCTTTTATATGAAAAAAGGATGGTTATTTGATTGGGTGATGGTCTATAGGCGATGGATTAGTTGGGAAACTACCCAATATCCCGTAATCTCAACGAAATCCTTGCAACTTTTTAATTTTTGCAACAAAGTATACGCGGGCTGTAATGGTGCATCTAGCATACGTATTCGGGTTGTAGTGGTGTATCAGGTGTGTGTACATGGGAAGTAGTGGTGCAGGGCACATACATCTTTAAAAATAGTGTTTTTAAGAAGAGTTGCTCAGTGATGGCTTGACAAAAATAGCAAGTAAGAGGGCCAAATGTCAGGTATGCTTGTATGGACAAATTTAGGGTTATAAAAATTGTTGATAACAGAAGACAAAAGAACCTCATCTCAAAAAAGGTTGTCAAATAGTTTGGATAGTCGAAAACACCACACCCGCAACCATACAACATTGAGTGGATTCACCAGGGATGAGATCTTCATATCATCTAGCAGTGTCGATTGTCATATGACATCCAATGCTTCAAGGATGAGGTATTATGTGATGTTGCCCCACTGGATGTTTGTGATTCTTATTTGGACCAACCATATATGTGGAAGCCTCATGATATTTATGAGTCTCGACCCCATAGTGTCATTGTTACTCTAGGGGGTCATCTCTACAGGATACCATAGGTAGTTCCAACTACTATCCCACCTAAACAGTGTTGCAAGGTAGTATCGCATACTACAAAATTTAGCTTCTTCACAATCCGTTCAAAAGGTGGATAGAAGAACACTACAACCACTTCAGCCTCAACCCAAGCACCTTCTATCCACCAGAAGCAGGTTGACAAGATTGCATCATAGCGAAAAGATTCCTTCTGCACACAGTCATATCATGTAGCCAGACTGGTTAAAAGGGTCCAACCCTTCTAGCCACAGGTTCGTGACAAACTTAAACAAGATACGTCGTGCAACTTCTCCATCAAGGGAAACAACTCATCAAGATGTAGATTCAAAAATGATTTCCCCTCTCTCCTGGGAAATCAACGCAATGGAAACCATTGATTTCTAAAGAGGGAGGATTGATCCAGGTGGCTATCGATGGCCACCCACCTATTCCAAGTGGCTCAAAATAGTTTCCTGGAAACTTACTATTTTTAGCGGTTTTTCAGTTCCTAAACTTCTAGGGCCATTTGGGGGGCCTAAATGAATGTTTTCCACAATTGACCTCCACAATTATAGTTGAAGGCTCTAATTAGGCACTCAAAATGAATTTCCTCGACGATACCTTTCCAACAAGCTATCGTATGCCAAATTTACGCCCCCAAGAAGTTTGTACACCAAACTACCCAAAACGGGGTCCGCAAAACTGTTGGCTTTTCATCTTCCGAGGTTATGGTTTTTTATTTTCTTTATGATAAAAAGGGATTTGGAGACTCATTGTAAAATCATCTTCTTGAAAATGTGAGTAGTCATCACATCTCTTATCATAGATAAGATGCCACCATTCTAGCGAGTCTTTCACTCTGTATTTTTACAATTCTGTACATTTTGCACATTAATAGAAATTTTGTATTACTATATATCTATGTTTATGGTTGCATCTCTGATATATTTCTATTATATTATTGGATATACGATATATTTATGTACATTTATTTATTATGTGTCTGCTCTCATTTCATGCCGAAAATAATCCAAATCAGTGGTATCAGAGAAAGTGGTTCTTTATTGTTTTGTAATGCATGTCCCCGACGAGGTTCGATTATAGAAAGTTGGGTCTCGAGCTTGTCTCTCTTGAGGACAATATCTCTCGCACACCCAAGAAACCCTCCATGGAAGAAGAAAAGAAGAAAAATGGAGTAAAAGATTCTATTAATTAGTTGCTTGAGCAAGCTCTCACACGACAAAGAGACGAAATGATGGAGAATTTTTCCCACATTATTCAACGCTTGTCGATAACAACAAGCGTGTCTTCATCAAGTGACCACTTTGGAGGCACCTTGCCTTTCAAGGTACAAGTTAATTTTGATATTTCTGTATTTGAAGGATAGATAGATGTGGATGCCCTAGACAAATGGTTAAATCTGCTAGAAGGTTATTTCTTTGTTCACAAATTTTCTGATAGGGAAATTATCACCTTCGCACTCCTTAAGGCTCTTCCCCATGTAAAACATTGGTGGGAAACTTACTAGGAGAAAAGTTCCAAAAAAGAGTCTATCATATATGGGACCGATCCCACTTGGGATTTTTTTGTGGATGTGGTCAAGGAACAATATTACCCTCTTGGAAACTATGAATACCAGTACATGAGATGGACCATGTTGCGTCAAGAGAGGGGCCAAGTCATGCCATAGTTCACCAATACCTTCCATACCTTGGGAACCAAGGTGGTTATCAAATACTTCAAGTGACATTTGGTTCTGAAATACCGTGGGGATATACATAGATACATCCAAACTGAAATGGATTTTCTGGATATCTCATCACTCGGTGCTACTTATCGATATGTTTTTAAAATCAAGAAGAAATTTAAGCACCTGAACAAGTGGGAGTTAGGGTCTACAAATCTGCAACAACCAAAGTATGGTAAATATGGCCCTAACAACCAGCCTTCAGAAAACCAATCCAAGCAATAGGAAAAGAAGGGTAATAGAAAGACAAAGAAGGACACTAGAAAATGGTGCAATTTCCACAAAATCCCCTGGCACAACACTGATGAATGTCTCTCAAAAAAATCATTGGTGGTCGAGATCGAATACAAGGAGTCAAACCCTAATTCAAAATATGATTCAGAAAATACTGGTAGAATATAGATCATCAACTAGACCCCACTGCTACTGTCGTGGCCACAACAATTCAACCAGAAGAACCAACAGATCTTGAATATGGGGAGTGTCTCTTTCATTCAAAGATGTGGCTGAAGGGGACCTCATTTCATTTCATTGTTGATAGCGTAAGAAATAAGAACCTCATCTCAACAAAGATCGTCAAATAGTTAGGATTTTCGACAACACCACACCCACAACCATGCAACATTAGGTGGCTTCACCAGGGATGAGATCTTCGTGTCAGCCAACAGTGTTGATTGTCATACATCATCCAACCCTTCAAGGATTAGGTACTATGTGATGCTACCCCACTGGATGTATGTGATGTTCTTTTGGGCCAACCATATATGTGGAAGTGCCATGTTATTTATGAGTCTCGACCTCATAGTGTAATTGTTACTCTGGGGGGTCATCTGTATAGAATACCATAGGTAGTTCCAACTAATGTCCCACCTAAATAGTTCCACAAGGTAGTACCACATACTACAGAATTCAGATTCTTCACAATCTGTTCAAAAGGTGAACAAAAGAACACCGCAACCACTGCATCCTCAACCCAAGCACCTTCTATCCACTAGAAGTAGGTCGACAAGATTGTAGCAAAGAAAAAAGATTCCTTCTTCACACAGTCATCTCATGTAGCCAAACTAGTTAAAAAGGTTCAACCCTTCCAGCCACAGGTTCGTGACAACCTTCAACAACCTACACCGCGCAACTTCTCCAGCAAGGTAACCAACTCATCAATATGTAGATTCAGCAAATGCTTTCCCCTCTCCCTTGGGCACTCAATGAAATGGATACCATTGCTTCCAAAGTAGGGAGGATTGATCCAGGTGGATATCGATGGCCACCCACCTATTCCAACTTGCTCAAAACAATTCTTTGGCAACTTATTGTTTTAGTAGTTTTTTGGTTCCTAAACTTTCGGGGCCATTTTGAGGGCCTAAATGAAGGTTTTTCGGGATGGGTATCCTCAATAATAGTCAAAGTCTCTGATTGATTCCCAAAAATGAATCTCCTCAACGATACATTTCCAAGGAGCTATCATGTTCCCCAAACAGTGATCGTATGACAAAGTTACGTGGCGGGGAAGTTGATACACCGAACTACCCAAAACGGGTTCCACAAAATTGTTGGCTTTTCATATTCCGGGGTTAGGTTTTGGTTTTTATTTATGATAAAAAGGCCTTTGGAGCCTCATTGTAAAATTATCTTCTTGCGAATGCAAGTAGCCATCACATCTCTTCTCATAGATAATATGCCACCATTCTAGCGTGTCTTTCACTTTGTATTTTTACAGTTCTGTACATTTCACACATTAATAGAAATTGTGTATTATTGTATCTTTGTGTTTATGGTTGCATCTCTGATATATTTATGTTAGATTATTGGATATCCGAGATATCTCTGTACATTTCTTTATTATATCTCCACTCTCATTTCGTGCCGAAAATAATCCAGATCAAAGTGAGGGTAATGTTGGTTTGATCCTCTAGGACATTATCTAGGTTGGTTTTTGTTTGATTCAGCACAGTCATGAGTCAAGAGAAGAATCTGAACAAAAGTATACAAGTTATAAAAATAAAAAAACATAAATTAAATAAGTAAATATAAACAATAATTTTGCAAGTGTACAAAAAGGGCAAACCAAAGAAATGAAAATGGAGTCCTTCATCCCCAGTATGGTCTCCAAAGAAAATGTTGAGTAAAAGAAATGGAATTCCTCCTCAAAACATTTTTTCAAATCTTGTTTGGTTGAGACAAGATAGGCGGGATTATCACCCTAATTTATAACCTTATTGCAAGTTCAATTAACCTTCAAGATATTAAACTTAAAGACCAGTTGTCATTTTTTAATCATTTATCAAATACAAACTGAAATAAAGAAGTCTAGTTTTTTTAAATAATAATTTAAACAAGAAGCAAAAATTACATAATTTGATAGAAATAATAAATACCAAGAGATTTGCAAAACCATCAATGATTTTATTCATTCATTCTGTAACAACCAATACACTTCACATACTTTCAAAGTATGGACCAGATGAAAGTCTAGAAGCCTAGGGCATCACACACATAGCCCACTAGTGCCTTCATATCAGACAAAGAATGATAATCCAACAACCACATCTTGCACTCCGCTATGAATCTGCACAAGAATCCTATTTATCACTCAGAAATGAATCCAAAAACCAAAAGAAGTATGTAGACTATCAAACATACAATCTACCTGGAAGCATATGAGAATTCAATGCTCCTTAGTCCTAGATTTTTGTCACCTTCAATAGACCCTACTATCACAAGAAGTGTCTTATCTTAGAAATCATAGATGAATGAACTAGTAATGAAATATCACTTAGAATTAATATAAAACATTATCAAAGCAATGCCCTCCTCTTCTTGTCCAGCTTACCTCCTTTTAATATCTCCAAGGTAGTTGAATCACTCAACCACTTGTAGTTAATCTATTAACTAACTATTAGTTAGTTAATAGGAGGGATATCAAGTAAGTTAATAAATAATAATAATAATACTATGATAAGGGTATTAAATAAAACTAATAAGTGTGGACCCCCTAATTCTCTTTAATGAATTAATAAATCATTTCATCCTTGTATCTTCCACCTTGAATGTGTGAAAGATTAATCTCACCACATCATACAATCCATGTCATTATTCTGTATAAAATGAAATAACAATAAGAACCCCTTGTCACTCCATGTGGAAATTATGCAATCTATCAAAATCTATCCATTTCATAAATTTGTCCAAACATGAAGCATGTAAAATATAAGGCCATCCAAAACAATACTATCAAATATGAGTTGTCAAAATAAACATGGGTTGTCCAAAATAAAGTGCAAACAAGTCCATATATAAGTGCCAAAGAAATTATGAGAAATCATATCTACTGTGAGAGGCTTCCCCTCTCTTGCTATGATTACTCTCATCCATTTCATTTTTTTCAATTGATGAATCTACCTTAGCTTATTTTTTATCATTCTCTTGCATATGGGAAGTGAGTGAATGAGACGATTCCTGTGATGATTTTTTCATGGATGCTACTATTTTCTCTTCCTCATTTTTTCCTTCAAGCTCGGTGATTTTGGACTTATGTTGGGCATGTGAGGCTTGGGATTGAGGCTACAAATTTTGATGTGAAGGAGGTGGTCGCAGTGAACCAATGGGCCAAATGAAAGGGAGGATGTTGTAGGTTATCAATATTTTTCTATCCTTGTGAGTTTCTGGGAGGAGGGTGCACAATATCTTTCCATACATCTCATTCCCGGACAACTAAAAGATTGGAATTATAATTTGGAAATGGTATGCCAATATTTGGGCATGGGTTCTCAGGAATAAGTAGAGGTTTGTAAGTTTGTTGGGTAGCCAAGTTGATGAATCATGTTTGTAACAATTGATTAAACTCTTATGAATCTGCATCAAAGTGTATAGAGAACCTTAATCTTTTGTTTCCCCTTTTCCAAGGACTCAATCCTCTTCCTTTGTTATTACTTCTTCTATAACTGCCCCTGCTGAAAAATCTCAATCTAACACACATTCACAAATATCATAACCAAAGAATGACTAATACATCATCTAAAAAAATTCAAAATAATAGTTTAGACCTGGCTCTATACATAAAAATACACATGTAGGCAATCAGTATGCATTTCCCATTCCATAACTAGTAATTACATAGAACTAGGATTTACAAGACTCTTCGGATTTCATGATTAGGTTTGTAATGAGCGGAAAATGGTAAGTATGATCGGGAAGTGCAATATGGCTTGTTCATTTACCATGAATAGTTTCATCAAATCATTATCATTAGCATTTTTGGATATGAAACAGAGTAGAGATCAAACAAACTAAACAATCCCTTTTCAGCTTATATAATTCTGCCATAAAACATGTCTTACAATTATAATCTAAGAAAGGGAATGAAATGGGTATTTGGGTTGATGAACAGGGATTGTAATGAACGAAAAATATTAAGTATGATGGGAAAATTAAATGGACATGCTTATATTACAATTATTTCCATCATCATTCAATCCTTACAATTCCAACAAGCAAAATTATACTCATCATGCAACCATAATGTTCAATAAAATCAGTCTATTTCTCATTCCATAAATTACACACTTTGAAAACACAGTTCCAAAATGTCACACAACAATTATTTCATTGCTCGAATTATTCACAAAAATATTCTCTATCACATTCGAGTCATTATTCCTTGTTTAAAAATGTTCAAAATCCATGTATTAGTCCCTATTGAACACCAATTTATGTCTTTTACCAAAACATTACATATTACTGCCAACCATCAAATATGAAAATTCATGTAAACAATGCTCAAAATATCAACACAATCATCCAAACATCCATAGTCATACAAGAATTTTCTTTATCTGCACTCTTAAATGATCGATTTCATTACTTATTAACCAACACTCAAATGATCAAATTGTAAGAATGCTTGTTCAATCAGAACCCAAAATGGATAGAAATTTTATTTGCAAGGAGATGACAAAGATATGTATGCATCGAAAATACTCAATCAATATCATTGTGTTGTTCCCCTATTATGGCCACAGGTTACAAAATCAATCCAATAGAGGTGTCACTATTAGCAAGCAATGAAATGACAAGGGTTTCAGACTTTAATTCTACCAAAGCACACCCATTAACTTTGTGAAGCCCAATGGATCTCTTATAAATGATTTCAATCTCTAGTGTGAGACCCATCACAAATTCAATCATAATACACAGAGGCAACACTACCTCTTTCTTTTTTTTTGGTCTTCAGCATAGGACCCAAACAATGACCACAATTAAGTTGACCAGGGTTTTTACAGGATTATACTTTCCATTGAAAAATTGAATGTTGATACAAAGGGATTTGAACCAAAACATTTTTACTTCATACTTAGCTCGACTGTAACATGTATGTGGGTAAAATTAATCATTTAAAAAAGGTACGTATAGGGTCATGGACCATTCTTGTTTCAAGAAACAACACAGATTCTGCATGCGACTTCTTGCATACAACACTAAAATACCAAAGACCCAAAGTACCAGAATCTTCCATTTAAATGCTCTATAGGCATGTTCATACCAACATGGTAAATTAAAAACCAACAATCATAATTATGTGTTGATGGGATAGAATGACTCATTCAATCAGATGAGGGAAAACTCCCAATGGCAGGTCCCAATTAGACCCACTCTCATTTGGGGTAGTGTTTCCCACGAGTTTATGGGCCTTGTTGTCGCTCAAAATTAAAATAATAAAAATGGGAAAGACAATGAACTTCTCCCTAAATATTTTTAACTAATTCTAAGTCTAAACTAACTAAAATCTAAGTAATCTAATCTAAACTAATTCTAACCTATCCCGGGAGAAAAACTAATAGAATGAGTACAAAGAAAGATAACCATCAGAACCATAAATAACTCATGTATTCTAATGATAAATGAAAGCAATAATGCTACAAATTTATAAACAAATAGTTGCACAATACATTTATAACATCATTTATGTACCCATGAAGAAACATGTGACAACCTGAGTAAAAAACACAGAGTGCAGAAAAATTCATACAACAGAATCCTATCTGCTTAAGAAAAAGATAAATGCTTCAAGAGTAGTCTCTACTACATCCATCAAAGATACAAACTTATGAAATGTATATTTCTCTTTATTCCTTAGAATTAATAGTACCATCCTTTGTTACAAATGGGAAAAGTCCAGATACATTCAAATAACTCCATTTTATAGAACAAGACAGAGACTCTTCAATTCTCATGACAATTCGTTTTATTTTTCCCTAATTTTGTCATTTTTACATTTTAAATTTATCTGAAATTTCAAAAATGTAGATGTAGGAGTTACAAATGGGAGCTGAAGAGACTCTCGGGTGGTTATATTCTCCCTATGATAGTTTACCAATGATATCTATTTAAATTTATTATTCACTCTGGCTATTGGGTCGTTTTCTGAATTTCTTGTGTTGTTATGGGAGTTTTTGGCTCTAATATGTTGAATGATATCATTTTTTGTTATTATTATCTATCATATCTTTCCATTGAGCTATTTTTGGAACAATTTCATTATCGTTAGCTCAAGATAAGATTGTTTTAAGTCTGCATGTCCAATTCTTCATCTGAATTCGGGTTGTGTCTATGTTTTTCATTTTCGAGCAATTTAAACTTCCAATATTCCCCTATTTACTATTCCATATTTTTCTTCTCTTCTCCATATTTCTATCGATCTATCCTGGGATTGATTTCATTACTCGTAGCCCTGGATATGACTACTTGAAGTTGGTATGGCCATTTTCCCCCCAAATATGTGGTTGTCAGTTTTATATATTTTCTAATGTCTTATATCCATTGTTTGACATTGAGACCCATACCATTTCATTCCTCTATATGATACCTTTACAATGAGATATCACGAGCCTCATTCCTACATTTGTAGCAAACATTATAGATGCTTAAAATTTCTCACTCAACAACCATTGACAAGGCCCGTGGGTTAATTTGGACCCTTAATTCTTGAACATTAGAGTCTTCCTATATCCTGTTCAATTTCCATCCTGATGTCTTAACTTTGAGAGAGAGATATAGTCATTCAATAGGTCTGGATAAATCTATATCATCCATCAGGGGAGCTATTTTGCAATTTTCTCTAATGTGTTAGTGAAAATGGATCGAAGAAAAGAATCAAAGAATATTCCTTCATTGATTCACATGGTGAAGGTTACAGGCCGAAAAAAGTGATGACGTGTAGTCAGAGATAATCATTCGAAATCCATAAAATTTGTGAATTTTCAAGGTATCGACAAGACGTATCGTAGAATATTCCCTCACAGCTCCATTTTGCATGCGAAAGATCTAGATCGTCCTTTTAGTGATGATCAACAGTCATTATTAAAAGTCATTTAGACTCTAAACGAGACCGTTCGAAGTGTTAACTCTGACCATCAAAAATTACAATTCGAATATTGTTGCAAGAAAAATATCTGACCATTCACTCAGGGAAAATATCAACGGCTTGGGAGAGTTTTTCCTTGGAAATCTGCTCGAGGTTTAATATTGCAAAAATTTTCAAAGTAATAATCCTGTGGTCCCGATGTTGGTTTCTTAGAAGTAAAAGGGGATTAGATTCAAAAGAGAATGTGTAATTCACTAAAGAATTCAGTTTTGAACAACATTGCTATGTGAAAGAAGAAGATAAGGATTCGATCTAAGGCAACGAAGGAACATTCACAAACTGAGGAACTGAAGTAAATTTTTGTACTATGGGTATTGTAGCCATAAGTCCAGCAACTTCCGAGAATGAATGAAGGTCATCAATTGATTAGTGAGTCAAATGATATCCAAACCATTCATCGAGGGAGGGTCATTGGAGTGATTTGTGATATTAGGATTAGATGTACTCTGATGGATAATGCCTTTGACAATGAAGAGTGTGAATTCCAAGGACGATGAAGCTACAACATCTTTTGTTGGAGTATGTGGTCGAAAGGTTGGGAAGAAGAGTCAAGAAAAATCCAGATGATGATGAGGATAGGTGGTGGGTGCCACAACAACGTTAACTCCACATCATATGACATAGGAGAGTGTGAGCCACGCGGGTGCCATGTGGGAGTGGCAAGAAAATGTGAGATTTGGCTTAGAAACCTTTAGGAGGCCATAACTTTCAATCCAAAACTTGTATTTAAGAATGGTTACATTCATTGGAAATCTCTCGATGGGAAAAATACAACTATGATATTTGGTTATAGGAAATAATAGAGGAAGTCCAAAAGAAGAATCTAGTAGAGATCAATCCGAAGAGGCTTGGGGATAGTTCTGTAGCAAAGGTGGATCCAATATCCTTGGAAGATCAGGACCTCGGGGAAAGAGGAAATGGGGAAGCTCAGTAAGGATCAAATTCAAGGTTCTAGAGAAGGATCAACATATTTCCCACATGTCTCTCAATGTTGGAGCGGTCATGCGAACAAAGTGGCTCTGCAAACCTTCTCCTGCAAAACAAAAGAATGAGATCAACCATGGAATTAAGGAAGACTAGATAATACAATAAACAATATATTCCCTACCTTTAAACCAACTTATGAGAGAGTGTTAGGTTTATTTAAAAATAACGTGATGACCGTAGGTGAGCGTCTGAAGTCTACATATGCTAATTCAAAATATAAGAGTAGGATCCATATGCGATATCACATAGTATGAAGTCATGAAAAATAACATGTTAGCAAGAGGATGAAGAATTTGAATTAGGAAATCAACAAATAATCATCCACAACCTCATCCAAGAAATGCAATATAACATCAAGTCGTGCAGCCAAATAGTATCATCAAGCACTTCGAAATAAAAAAAAAGGTCCGAAGACAGCATGTCAAGTCCATCATACAAATGTCAGCAAATATAACAATCCAATAAGCATTATGAATACATTTGAAATCATCAGATTGGGAGTAATAGTCATCACCCATAAAATACAATCATCCATCAATATAAAACCCCCAACTCCTTCAAAGTAGGCAAAGGGATAGAATTAGGTTCAAGCGGTAGAGGATTAGGCAATAGGGTTGAAAATGTAGTAAGGGGGCCCTTTCCTTTCACTTGTAAAAGAAAAAGTAAAGGTGGGTTGTTGTGGCCACAACAAATGGCTACACACTAGAAGAACCAATTATCTTTGTCAATAGAAATCTAGGGCATTTACTTCATATCTGAATTTTAAAGATAAGTTCAACAAACTGCAAACAATTTTCAAATAGTTATGGGTACCACAATGACACCAAAATTTTAAAAGATATAACCCAATATTTCTAGTACTTGCAATCTAACACACCTTTTTCAAAGAACTAATTAATAAGATAAGTTCTTTTACTAGTTGTACACTTCAAATTATCTTGGGTTCTGTTGATGGGGCTTGAATCCCTTGACTCAACAGTAGGAACCAAACCTGACACCAAGGCCCAATTAGACTCTGCAGTGTTTAAGATGGAATGGTTCTCCAGATATTGTGATCCAACCAATTTATCGATGGGCTATGTGATTTCTTGTGAAGGCTCTTCCTTCAGTTAGGATTGTTCTTTTATGTATTTTCTCTTGGGTGGGGCTGGTGTGAGAGATGCAAGCTAGTATAAATCAACTTGAATAGTAACAGGATTGAGTTTTAACTACTGGGAAGAGGTTGATCTTGGGGTAACCCACTGCTCAAACATGCAGACAATGATTCTATACCAAAGGGCCTAGTACTAATACATTAACCAAATGGGCATCCAATTATTGTCTGAGAAACTAACTATCAGAATGAAAGAACATATGTAATAAGATAATGGCAAGCAAAATAATTCATCTACCATAACCATGAATCACATAATAACACAACGATTTATCTCCATCATGAAAGCAAAGAACATTAAGACATTGCACAAGATAACTTGACAACAAAATTAATTTCTCTTACTCATTACTACATCATTCATGAAACATGATAGGAAGTAGTTCTTCTGCAAGTCCAATCACATTGCATCTGATGGAAATAGTGTGTCTCTGGTCCAAAAGGACTTCTAAAATCATAGCAGTCTCAAAATAATTCTCCATAGCCAAAAATAAAGAGTTCTTACAACAACCATCAACCCTAACTAATTGGTTGATGTCCTTATTTATAATATACAATTCAACCGAAATTAATGGCTAAGTACAGTTTGAGCCATACGAAAAATCCCCATGTGGCGTGATCATCCAACAATTTCTTTAACAGTCCACCCAAGATATTTCTTGAAAAGGATGACTTATTTTGTATTCAGACCAACTGATAAACATATATTCATAGGTTTGAGCCCATGGGAATTTTTGTTGTTCCATTGGGACTGCATATACTCCTCTGATATCTACTGCATGCACTCAGTACTTTACCAAACTGGCATTCAGCTGTTGCAGCATGGTTCAAGCTATGATCGGGTGTTCCATGAATTGTTGCACTTGCCCTGGACTTGCATCAGTTATCTTTGTGCATTCTTTGGCCCATAGTGAGTCTTGTTTGGTATGCATATTGAACACATCACTCAGGTTGATAAATTCATTGAGGGTGTCGAACTCGGGGAGACCGACATCCTTCATTACTTTATTAATTTAACCCCAGTGTTTCTGGAACTTGGCCCATTGCTCTTGGATTTCTCGGTGTGGGTCTTGGGAAATCTTAGCCCAGTACTCGATAGATCTTATCATGTGGTTGAGACTACTTTTTCCTACTAGCCGAATTCCATGTCTTTCCTTTACTCGACCCTGCTGGACTTCCTCAATATATTCGAGTCTCTCTACTACTTTTTGTGCCTTTTCATTCCATCGCTCCATCTCCTTGCACATCGTGAGTTCCATGAGAGTGTCCTCTTGGAACTCGACTATGTTCATGATTAACAGGTGCCTTTCCTTCTTGAACTCGTTGTAAACTCCATTGAACTCACCTTTCAGATACATAGCATTATGTGTAGCGCTCTTGTAGTACTCGACAATATGGTGCAAGTGCTCGAGCTCCTTTAGGGTGGCAGCTAATTCCTTTTCATCCCTCCTGGCTCTATCTTGGGCGGCATCAGAGAGGGTTTTTCCCATGTCGATTCGTTCATATATGCGAGCGTCTATTGTGTTTATTAAGTTTTCCTCTGTGGTAACTAAGATGGAGTGATACAAGGTGATCCTTCTCTTCTTTGCAGTCCTTTGAATGATGGCCTTTCTCTTTTGATCATAGGATATTGCAAAGATGTCTGCTACCTCATCTATCAGCTCTGGTATCTGTTGATTGCCCCATGTGAGGTTTTTTCCCAGGCTCCCACTAGTGTATATTTGTTCAAGAGTGGGCTCTCAAACTTCCTTGATTTTCCTTGTAGATATAACCTCTACTCATCGCTCGTCGAGGATTCAAATATTGGGCAGAATAGAGGCGTCGGGTATAGACTCGTTACTTACTTGCTCGTCAATCGTAGGACTGTCGATTTCTTTTTGTGTAGGTTCGTCACTCAGACCTGTCTCTGGTTGAGTTGTCCCTCCTTCTGAGGGATTGATTGACGATGTTGTGGACTTCCTAACCCATTGGTGTTATCGGTAACTGTGGAACTAGGATCGCTTAACTCTGTCAGGACGCTTCAGACGATAGTTGAAATCGCAGGTCTTATGATAATGGACGGGTCATCCTGCATCCACTTCATTATTAGCTGGGTTTGTTGATATAAAATTGCACCCCTCTCTTGTGAAGCTTGATCTTTAGGTAAATCCATTATTTGTAATAGGGATTCATGATAAAGTGTCTCCACCTTGATGCCCTCCCGGGGATCGCCTATTTCCTCACTGGATTCAGATGCTATAGTTCCTTCCCGAGCCCTAATAATTTCTTGAGCTACCTATTCCAAAGATGTCACTTGTTCTTCCAAACTCATAGCTTTGAATATGGTTGTTTGAGGATCATCCCTTCTTGATGCCACTTCATCCCAATATTGAGCGTTTTCGGTGAAAATTTCATCTTTGAACCGATCATGAGCATTGGTCCAAAAAGATGATACTTGTGATGCATGTTGCAAGACCATTCCCTTGGGGTCATTCTTTCAAAATCAACCATTTTGGAATCGAAATTCTAATTGACCTAGCCCAAGTTTCTTATCATGCGCGGTGTCTTTGACCATGCAGAATCCAATATGAAACCCATAAGGTATGAAGGCCCACTTCTTGTCTTTTACTAAAGTTGCATTGTATCCTTGCAGGATGGTCTGATAATAGATCTCCCCTAACACTATTCGATCAGGAACATAAATGAGTAATAAGTGGGTTTCCCCTATGGTGCCAAAAACCCTGATGTAGGTTTCTTTCTCATCTAAATACCAGTGACCAACTTTGGCTATAACCTTCTTTTCTTCATCTGACAACCTAGGGAATTATTTCCTGAATAGCAAGAAATAAATGCATGCAATAAACTGATCACAGATAACAGCATAGGAATTTTTGTTCCTGGTTTCCCATAAGATGTTGAAATATACATGGACCAGGAAGAGTGCCAATTCAGGTTCATTCTAGAGAAATTTTTCTTGGCGCAGACGATGTCTAGAAAATACGAAACCATGTAGAAGGCGAGATTATCTCCTTCCTTTGGCACCTAAGCTTGCCTTATGCAAGTGCTCATCTTTTTGGAGATGATGGCACCCCAAATGAAGCCCGTGCCTGAAATGGAAACTGTAAAGCTAGAGGCATACAAGCCTCTGAGAACTGGGAGAAATCTTTCTCCCCATGCAACCTGTAGAGTAGAGCCATGAGATATATGTATGGTTCTCTAAGATTGACCGTCGGGTACCAGCCGTTAGTTCGGTTCATGAATTTTTTGTCTTCTCTCCACCATGATGCCATGATTTTGCTGGTATCATGTGATGCATAGAAGCTCGGAATGAAATCAGTGCTCAACTTTGGCTCAGACTCCATGAGCTTGTAGTAACTCTAAACCTCTGATGGCAGGAAGACCCCAACGCATTAATCGTTATCATCGTTAATCAAACATTTTTTTTCCATCAGCATGGTCAATAAGCCACTTCAGGAGCTCAATGAAAGGAAATACTGGAGACTGGCTTGCCACCATGTGCAAATAACTCTTGTGAATATTTGGGAGGACCTTGTCATCGAGCTTCCTTGTATTCGGATCATTGTGCAGGGTATATTCGAGGGGTTCTTCTTTCTTGATCTTCTTGAACACTTCTTCCCAGCGAGGAAAAGATGTCTTGGCTCCAATATTTACCTCTATGTCTTCGAAAGCTGGGGGTTGGAGAAATGGATCCTTGGTGATTGTCTTAATGACGGACACTGACTTGGAATCAAACTCTAATTGTCTTGCAACTGCTGGGGAGGAGCCTTCTCCTACTTCTGATTCTTGCAGTTTTGGGGCTCTCTGTGATTTCTTGGTGGAGGGATTCTTTGGAGGCATTGTCCTATGCAATTAAAAAAAATATCCATTTAAACACATATACAGAGTAGCGTTGGGTGAGGATATATAAAATGGAACGTAAGAACACCATTAGCGGATACGTACCTGTAATGATTACTAAGATAATTTTTTAATACTCACTGAACTTTGGACATTTCCTATGGACTCCTAGCTTCGCTCTTCTATTTGTTCTGAATTTCTTGCTGCATAGAATAGGATCCTACACAATGACTCAAACAGGATATAACTCAAGAGGTACTACCAGTCATATCAATTAGTTAATACGAGTAATGAATATAGATTCAAAATAAACTACTATCGAATTTCTATAGATAAATATTAACTGGTCGATGGCGGAGGCGCGGAGAAAGATGCATTGTATCGACAGGTTTAATGGTTCCTTTTGATCCATGCACAAATTAGTAACTAGTGCACGATCCATGAATTAACTACTAGCTTTGAATGTGGCGTACCTGACACATTTAGGGGTTTAAACGTCTCATCACATCACATCACTCTGGCGTATAAAACGAGGATCGAATACTATCTAAGTGCATACTTATATTGATATCCTCTTGATAAATTCTGACGTCGATGATATCGGGGTTGGTGATCAAGGAAAGTTCAGGTACGCAGATTCTCGGCGGGTCCTCATATTCATGAGCCTTCATCATTGAAAATGTTTCAGGTGTCGACGGTCGGCGGTGTCACTCCTCATTTTTTGTGCAGTGCTTACTGTTACACCTTTCCGTCGAAGCTAAATGGATCGGTCTTAGGCAAGATCCTTCCCGAGGCTTATTCGTAGAAAAGAAATGATTCCATCAACCGATGTTGATGAAGGTCGACACTCGGATACTTTGACTTCTCAAATGATTTTCGCCACCTTTAACTTTTACCAATGTCGAACTTCTTAAGCGAGTCAGGGAAAATTTTGGGTTGTCAATTCATTGAGTGGTTGTTAAGTCCCTTTTAGAGTTAAGATGACACTTTTTTGTATGTTCAAGTAATCTTTAATTAATTCAATCATGAAACATATAATATAATCGAAGGTATCAGTTTCATAATGACGTGAAAATAGTCAATGCAAAAGATCGAGTGGTACCCAAAAAAGAAAATGGTCATAGATTTTTTAGGGTGTGTTGAGTGCTCAACAAATGGCAATTCACTAGGCAAATGCAAAATCTCTACTTCTACTTCGTTTCCCTTGAGGTATTACAGAACCACAAAGTAGATATCTCTCACATTTCTTTTATTCGTATTAACTGAGGCTATTATTATTATTATTATTATATTTTTTATTTTTTATTGGAAGTATTGGTTTAGGGCTTGGTCTTTCACTGGGAGGGCATTGGGTTCCCCCCTCAGATTCTGCAGCCGATAAGTGCCTTCTCCAATATTCTCAGCCACCTGGAAAGTTCCAAGCCACAGGTTCTAAAATTTAGAATGTTTCCCCTTTATTTCATTCGCTCTGTCCCATTTCAGGACCAAGTCTCCTACTTCAAAATTCTTCTCTTTAGATTTATTCTTATCGAACCATATTTTCATTATTTGTTGGTGAGATAAGAATTTTGACTTAGCCTTTTCTCTCTTTTCTTCCAGCATGAGTAGAGTATTTATTCTTTTTTGCATGGCCGATGAGGGTTCCTCGTTGGAATTTTGGGCCAATTGAAGAGATGGAAGATAGAGCATGTTTGGGAGGATGGCTTCTTTCTCGTAGACCAAAAAGTATGGGGAATTTCCTATAGATTCTTTGGGTGTGACCCTATTGGCCCATAGGGCATTATGAATTCAGTTATGCCAATTTCTTTGGTTATCTATAACCATCTTCTTTAGTATCCTTACCAGGTTCTTATTAGTTGATTCTGCCACATCATTTCCATGAGGGTAGTAATTTGCAGAGTACTTGACTATGATTCCTTTGTCCAGGGAAAACTCGGTCAATAGGATTGAGGAGAAGTAAGATACATTATCAAAGACTAGAACAGAGGGGACACCAAACCTTGTGATCAATTTTTTTTTTTATAAATTGGATCACTACCTTCTCATTTACGTGAGTCAGAGGGATGGCCTCCACCCATTTTGTGAAATAGTCGGTGGAAATAAGAATGTACTTGTGCAGTTTTGAAGAGATAGGCGTAATTTATCCTATGATATAAAACCCCCACTGCTCAAAAGGCCTTGAGACAGTCACAGGCTGAAGTGGGATTACTGCCCTTTTCTCCTTTCCAGCGCTTATTTGACAAGTCTTACAGTTCCTAGTGTAGGTATGAGCATCCTTGAACAAGGTCGGTCAGTAATAGTCAACTCTCATAATCTTATGAGCGGTGGTGTTTCTTGTGAAATGTCCTCTAGAGGGTCCGTCATGGAGTTCCTTTAACACTTTTTCAGCGTCTTCTCCTTCGAGACATCTCAATAGTACCCCATCATAGTTGATCCGGGAGAGCACCGAATTTATAAGGCGATATTGTGCAAATTTTAATCTCAAGACTCTCCTTTCCCTAGGGTTGAGGTTCTCGTGACAAGTCCCATGATGTAGAAGATAAGTTAAATCCTTGTAGAATGAGCCTTGTCCTGGGGAGATGTATGCTACTTCGCCACACCATAGTGCTATTTTGTTTTCCCATCCGAAATCTTCAATTGATCAATCCTAGGCTTCGGCTGTGAGCTTGCACAAACCTTGTCCCTTTACCAGTTTGGAAAGTTTTATATCTAGATCAAATTCCTGGACTACTTCCATCCAGTGCCCTCTTCTTTCTCCCATTTCTTGTTGGGTAAACAGGGATCGGACCACAGGGTGTGGCACAATCACCTTAGTGTTATTCTTGAGGATGTAAGACTGGAAATGCTTTACTTCCTTATAGACCGCGTAGGCATATTTGTCTATGGCAGGGTAATTGAGCTCAGCTACTTGAAGATTTGTACTAATAAATGACATTGGGGTTTTGTTGTTGTCATCATCCTTCTGAGTCAAAACCGCAACTAGCGATAGGTCGGAGGAGAAATTATAAAGGAAAAAGTCTCTATTGAAATTGGGACTTCGCAAGACTGGTGCCCGGGATATGGCAGCTTTGATATTGTTGAAAGCATATTTTCTCTCATCATCCCACTTAAATTTGGCATTCTTGCGAATCATATTTTGTAAGGGTTTGATGATTTTGGCAAAATCAGGATTGAATTTCCTCACAAAATTGATTTTCCCAAAAAAGGATTGCATAGCTTTCTTGTTATGGAGTTGTGGGAGTTGAGCTATGGCCTTAATCCTTTATGGGTCTATGTGAATCCCTACTTGATATATAATATAACCTAACAACTTACCTTCCTCGACACCGAAGATAGTTTTCTTAAGGTTCAGTGATATACTATATTTCCTATATCTCTCAAAAATCTGAGTTAAGTGTTGGATGTGATCTTCTCTGTTCTTAGAATACACTATTACGTCATCTAAATACACCACCACACACTTATTAATAAGTCCCCGAAAAGCCACATCCATTGCCCTTTGGAAGGTTTCTCCTGCATTGATTAACCCGAAAGGCATGTGTTTATAAGTGAAGGTCCCCCATTTGGTTTGAAAGGTGGTTTTTAAACGGTCTTCCTCTGAAACCAACACTTGATTGTAGTCTAAGAAACCATCTAGTAGAGAGAAAATCGTCGAGCCCGACATGGTCTGCAAGAGTTGTTCCATCAGCGGGGCGAGATAATTGTCTTTTTCTGAAGCTCTGTTGAGGTTTCGAAAGTCCATGCATAATCGGATCTCTCCCGACTTTTTCCTCACCGGAACAAGATTTTCTACCCAGGTGGAATGAATAACCTGGAAAATTATTTTCACATCTAGAAGTTTCCTTAATTCCTGATACATGAGAGGTTCTAGGGATAGGTGATAATTCAGAGCTTTTGATGAAAAGGTTTCACTTCAGGTTTCAATGGGATGGTGTGTTGAATAATGCGGGTATCATATGTTTTCAAATCCTTATAGAACCACGCGAAAACATCTTGGTATTGTCTAAATAATCTGAGGTAGGCTCGCCTCTCTTCCTTAGATATAGTTTTGTCGATATTCATGTGCTTTGGTTTCTATGGGGTTCCAAGAATTACAGTTTCATGGAGGGGACAAGAGCTATCAGTGTTTGCATTTTTTGGGGCCTTTGAATCGTTCCTTTAGATCAAATAGGTTCTCTAAATTATCTATCCCCTTCGGGATTGTGTGAGCCTTTGATTTATCCATATGTTGTTCTGGCTAAGGATCGGTTTTTGTCGAGTGCTCTTGAAACTCTTCATCGTCAATAGCAAGATCTTTGAAATTGTCTTGGTTGGTTAAGAAGCTAATGATCTGTTCATCTCCCTCAAATACTTTCCAATTAGAAATATCATTAGGTACCGACGATTTGTAGAGCATCTCTATAGTTATCAGGAGGCTTCATAATTTTCTAAAGGCGATAGTCTAGAAGTAGTTATGGCCAAGCAGTCAGCAAGAATATTCTTTACTCTGGGAACTATGGTGATATTAAAAGCCTCAAAGCATTCTATTAGCCTATGCACCTCCTGTTGGTAGTTCTTAAGATGAGGCGAATTGCAATGTATAGTATTCCTTACTTGTCTAACAATAACCTTAGAGTCTCTGAAAAATTTCAATTCTTTGACATTCAGATCTGTGGCTTCTTTAAACCTTGTACTAGAGATTCATATTCGGCAGTGTTGTTGGTACATTCGAATTCTAGTCCATAGGACAGGAAATGACGTTAACCTTTATGGTCAATGAGGATGCACCCTGCTCTTGACCCTTCTTGTGATTTGGATCCATCAAAATAGAGGGTCCAAATTCGTGAACGAAAATCATTCCTTTCTCTACCATCATTAATGTTTTGTTTCCCGATCTTTTCTCCCACACGTCCTAGCACGGGGTTTTGACAAAAGAGAGAATATTCTATCGACCTCGACGATTCCTCTTGAAAACTCATCTCATATTTTTGGGTAAGCAGAACTTTGGATAGGAGAGGAGAAAAGTTCCCGAAGTGAGAATCACAGGAATATTTTCCCAATATGGGCAAATCAATAGAGGCTAGTTCATTTGGGGTTTCTAGGTCAATGACTGTATGCTTCAGATATCTCTCCCTATCGATTTTGATCATGTTCTTGTATCCTTTTAGTGGTAGCCAAAGGTGCGCCCAGTCTGTGATGAAATATCTGTTTAGCTTTTCAGACCATATTAGCATAACAATAGCCCATACACCTCAGGGATATCCACTACAATGATGTCAATCACCTACACAAAATTAGGATGTGTCGCTATCCTAATCATCACATCTTTGAGTTCTCCCATGACTTTGACCTGGGTTATATCCAGTTGTATGACATGCTTATCACTTTTGAGAGGGACAACACCTAATTTATTATAGACAAACAAGGGCATGACATTAGAAGATGCCTCAGAATATACCAAACAATTTTGAAGGTTCCTATTGAATACTTCAAACATTAAAAGGAAAGTTGGTACAAAAGGCCCCTCCTTCCTACCTTCCGAGTAGGTATTTATGGTTGACTTACTCGCCAAATCTGTTGGGGATAGATTCTTCTTCTGACCATTGTCTGTGGTCGAGTCTTCTACCAAGATCAGAGCTTGGAATAGAAAGTCTTTCTGTTGAGGAATCCTACATATGTCCCATTGTTCCTGAGTTTATACTTTAAGGATATAAAGTACACCGTTAAGGTATCCAAAAAGATAGAGAAAACTAAGGATAAAAAATCAGTTATGTTATCACCCTATAATTTATAGGATCAACTGGTGACTGGAATGTTATCTCTCTAGTGTTTTTTGTTTGTCAAATGATTTTTCATTCTGCAAATAATTTGAGAAAAGAAAGAAAAAGAAAAAAGAAAAGAAAGAAAAAGAAAAAGAAAAAAGAAAAAAGAAAAAGAAAAGAGGGCATAAAAGAATTTAAATAAGAGCCCCATACAATAACAGTGACTTGGTCCATACCTTTCAAGTATGGCCAAGTTCTTTTAAATTGATGTTGAAAGGAATAGTGAATAAGCTTGGCTAAACTGTTTAATCTTAGCCAAGTGATCTAGGTTAGTTAGTGAATAAATCTGGCCAGACTGTCTAATCTTGGTCAGATAGCCTGAGGGTAGAGTAAGTTCTTAGCCCAACAGTTTAATCTGCGCTAATTGTCCTAGGAAGTTAGGTTAGAACATAGGCTAGTTTTCTTTACTTCAATAAAACCAGCTCGATGATCAATGTTGGACCATGTTTTGAATGCTCAAAAGGTTGTTTGCCTAACCCCTTGGTGATGTAACATGAAAAATCTTGGGAAAAACCCATGATATGCACTTATCCTAAGTTCTCTCGGCACATATACTTTTCGCACCCACATTTATGCTCCGCTCATATATCTATGGTCCAGATGAGTGCGCCCAAATCTACGGTGGACAAATATTTTCGGACCCCCCCCCAACCGTTCTACCTTTAATGGAAGGGGGGAGGGTCCAGAATCGTTGATAACCCATGCACAAATCTGGATGGCC